>MCFG01000401.1:0-60634 GCA_002104895.1 Anaeromyces robustus | reverse complement strand
TTAAATTCGAGTAATTTCTACAACAAGGGAAAGTGTAGAAAATTTTGATAATAAATTTTTAAAATAAAATTTTTCCAAAATTGGAAAGAATGAGAGTCGAACCCGAGAGGCTCGGCCTGATGGTTCTAGTGTCTGACCACTAGACTATGGTTACTATTTTACTGATTCTGAGTTTCGTTACATTAATACATCTTGTTATGTATTATTACATGAAATTTTTGTTAAGTTTCCAACTGGATTATTTTCTAATTTAAATAAGTCTACTAGGTCGAATGACTAATTATATAGTTTTTATAATTAAATAGTTTTTATAATTAAATAATATTTAAATAATAACTAAATTAATTGTAATGCAAATAACACAATATTTATTTAATAATAATAATAACACTTTTTAATAGTAAATTTTATTTAAAAATAAGATATTGATAATATTAATATAACTATATAATTCAGGTGTTAATAACCTTACAAAGAACATTAAATATAACTTTATGTTATGTTCTTTTATACTTTGTAAGTTTGATAATAATAATATAAAATATAATATAAAATATTAATACATTAATTTAATACATTAATTTAAAGTGATACGTTAACGTATAATATAATTAATAATTTGTAATATAATAAGTTATTAATATCGATATTAAATAGTAATAAAATTAATATATTATTCAATATAATTGAATATATATAAATAATATATATATTAAAATATATTATTAGATTATTTAAATAATCTTAAATTATAATATTTAAAATAAAATATTATAATAATAATTATTATATATAATTATTATAAAAAATTATTAATAATTATTATAATAAATAATAATATTATATATCAAAATAATTGAAATTATAAATTCTAATTTCAATTGCACTTGATGTCTTGACATATTATCACTTTTGAAGGCATTTTTCAAATTAAGATAATAGACGAATTTATCACAATCAGTAAAATAGTAACCATGGTCTAGTGGTTAGTAACTATGACCATCTGGGCGAACACTCTGGGTTCGACTCACACCTTGTTCCAAATTTTATAAAAATTTTATTTTAAATTTATTTATTATAAATTTCTGTATTTTATTCTGTATTTTATTTCTGTATTTCTTTATAGAATTACATGGAATAAAATTAGAAACTTTAAGAAAAAATTATATAATATTTCTTTATTTTTCTATGAGATTCATTTTATAACAAAATATCTTAGTTTCTAGCAATTTTTATTATTTTTTATGAACTTTTATTTTTAAAACTATTTTTCCGCAAAAAGTATAAATAGGTGTAAAATCTTTAGTTAAAATATTTTTCTTTGTGCTTTTATTCTTTAATAACTTTATATATATTAGTAATAATTAATTCATAAGTAGTTTGAAATACTACAAAGATTAGTTATTATTAATTTTTAATAATTAATAAGACTAAATTCTAATAAAACAAATTTTAAATAAAAAATAAATTAAAATTATACTAATATATATCGACGCCGACCTTCCGGGTTAACAAAGGAAAGGTGTTCCGATATTACAAAGTATAATTAACTTTCTTTTATTTTATTTTCTTTTCGTGTACGTTTTCAATATTGGTGTCAATTGTAATATTGGAACTACCGTTCCGTTACAAATACTAATAATTGGAATTATTATAAGAATATAGAGCATATAACAAATAATGCTTCAGAATCTTTTAATAATTACTTAAATAATTTATTTCCAAAAAAACCTTCATTTTTTAAATTAATTTATATATTAAAAAAAGAAGAATCCTTATCCTACAATGATTACGAAAGGAGAATTAATGGAATCTGGAGAAAAAAAACAAAAAATAATTAGAAAAACTGATGAAATAAAAATATAATAAAATGCTTAATGATTTTAGAGAAAATTTTATTAAAGAAAGAATAATACATATAAACGATACTGATTATTATAAACAAGGCGATAAACTTAGAAAAATTATTAAGGATATTGAGAAGTTTTACCTTATTCAAGAAGCACATCAAGTAGGCCACGAAGGAGTTTATAAAACCTATAATAGGCTAAAACGAGATTATTATTGGAAGAATATGAAAAGAGATATTATTAATTATATTAAATGTTGTCATAGATGTCAAACCTGTAAGCCCCAAGCTACAAACCAATTTACAGAGGATAGACCAACGCCACCTGGATATCCCTTTTCTATAACAAAAAATAAAAATAGATATATTATTGTGTTAGTAGATTATCTAACAAAATGGATAGAGGCAAAACCTCTTGTGTCGATCGAAGCTGACGATGTAATAAGATTTTTAAAGAAAATATTTTCAAGACACGAAGTTCCGAGTAAACTATATATATTAATACTCTATATGTAGACTTCAAGGGACGAAGTCTAAGCTAAGAGGGGGCGTTTTGATACGAACCTCATAGATATATAACTTTAAAGTAGATTATAATAATTATATAACGATGTAAATAAATATAAATTTACAATATTAATAATGTAAAAATTGTATTATACACATATAATTAATTATTATAATCAATCTATCAATAGTATTCAAGGAAAATAATATAGAATAAGACTATAAAATAATAAATTTTAATAAATAAAATTAAAAATAGAGAGAGAAATAATTAGAAAACTTAGAGAAATAAATATTTAAATAGTTATCAAATAGTGAATAATTATATAAAATTTTAAATATATTACTAAGGTAATTAAGATAAATATTAGGAATATATTAAGAAAATAATATTTATCTTAGAGAATTACCTTAATAATAATAGTAATAATAATAATAATTAGAACTTAATATTAAACTTATTATAAGAATACAAACATTGTAAAAGATAATTATTATTAGTGTAGAAAGACTAATAATTAAATAAAATAAATAAACATTACGACTTTAAAACATAAATTCATTTTAGTTATTGTTTATAAAATAATAACGTGTTTAAGTATATTTTTATAAATCTTTATACTAGAATATATTGTTTTATATTTACCAACTTGTAGTTTCCCTAAATAAATAAAAATTGATACTATTTGAAAAAGCTGTATCATTTTTATAAATAATTAAATTAATAAATAATAATTCATTATAATGATTGATTTTTATGTCGCGAATATTAGTGGATTTAAAATTGAAATTCACTAATAGATCAATTGCAATTAAATTTCGTTATTGACTAAATCACTTAAAATTTGATTTTCAACAAAATAAATAGATATTAAAAAGTATTTAAATTGATATTGTAAAGGGTTTGGACAAATTAAATAAATATTAATCAACTTAATTTAACCCTTCAGATTCTAGTTAAAATAATCAGAAGAAAAATAACGATAACTCACCAAATATTGAAGATTTCCTCCGCTTCGCTTTGATTTTATGCTCATTGGGAAGCTCTGCTCAAGAGCTACAACATATCTGAATTTCAGCCCATTTGGACCACTGGTTGGCGAGATATTGGACTTTAAAGGTTTAAACAATATAAAAATATAATTAAATATTTAGTTGGATCCATAAATAAAAAATTAAAAACTTTACATAGATAAAATCTTTTAATTCAATAATTATATTATAACTTATAATAATTATAACAATTCAGATATTACAGAAAAACGCCATTAAATAATTTATAAAATATTAATTAGAATAATAATAATATTTTTAAATAAAATTTATTATTAAAAAGTTAATATTAAAAGTGTTATTATTATTATTAAATAATTGACGTGTTAATTACATTGTGATTTTTAAAGATTATTTAATTACTATTTAATTATTATTTAATTATAAAACTATTATAAAAACTATATAATTAGTCATTCAGTCTAGTAAAATTATTTAAATTAGAAATTAATCCATTTGGATATTTAACATTTTAGGTTAAATCAAAAATAACCTAAAACTTATTAAAGATCAATTAAACAATTTACCAAAAATCTACAACCAGATTAACTTTAGTTTTCTAGAAAGACATAATAAAATTTAATTTATCAAAATTAAATTAATAAATATTATCAAATAAAATTCATAACTTCGAGAAATTACTTTTATTATTAATAAAAATAATAAATTACACTTTAAAAGTAAACAGAACACAAAATGAATATTTTAGACAATGTTTTTAATACTTTTATTAAATAAAATAAATATTATTATTAATAATTATTATAAAATTATAAATTAAAACACTTTAATAATATAACATGACTTTAAAATAATTCTTAATTATTCTTTATAATATAATAATAATTAATTTTATTAAAATTAATAAACAAACTTGTTTATTTTATTATTCTAAATACTTCTTTTATTAATACTTTAATTATTTTCTATATTCTAAATAATTCTTTTATTAATATTTTATATTTATTATTTTATTCTATTTGTTTATTTATTAATTATTTTATAGTAAATAATTATTCTTTTATTTCTTTTATTGTAAATAGTTTAATTTTCAAGAAAAATATAAATAACTGTAAAATATTTCATGTAATTAATTCTTTGCTAATTACAATATAAAATTATTCAAAATAATAAGATTTAAAACATAGTTTAGTTTTAAAATAGTTTAGTTTAATAATTTTTTAAATAATAAAAATTATAATAATATTCAAAGATTAAAATAAATAATCATTAGAATAGTTATATTTTTAATTTTAATTAACTTTTAAAAATTATTTTAATAAATAAAATTAATAAAACATTTTAATAATAAAACAAATTTTATTGTGTTTTTAATAAAACAAATTTTTGTGTAAAAAAGGAATAATTTAGACAATTATTCAAATAAAACATAAATATTATCACTTTTCTTAATTATAAGAAATAAAGATAATTTTTACATATGTTTCATTTTTGATAAAGAATGAAATTGAAAAATTAATTTAACTAGAAATTATTAATTTATAATTATGATAATTTAAAAATATCAATATTCAATAATATAAGAAATAAAATTAAATATCGTAGATTAAAAAAAATTATAAAAATAAAATTAGTAAATATTATTTAAAAATAAAAATAAACACTTTTAAAATTAAAATTATATAGTTATTTTTAAAATAAAATATTTAAAATAATATTAGTTTAAAAGAATAAAACACTTAAATAGTATCAAACATGAAAATATTACTTATTTTATTATCATTAAAAATATAAAAATTATTATAGTTAGATAGTTAAATAAATAGTTAAAAAATAAGATTAAAATATAAAATCATGTAAAATTTCTTTAATTGATCAATAACTTATAAACTTATAATAATTATTAAATTTATTAAGTTCAAATAAATATTTCTTAAATTTATAAAAATATTTTATTAATAAAATTATTCTTGAATAAAAGAACTAAAATATAAACTTATATAAGTTTAAATGTTCTTAATTTTGTGTTAATAAAACATATTTAAAAGAGTTTCTAATAAAACTTTTTCTTTAAAAATCATCTACTCTTCATTTTAAGATTGATAAGTTTATTATCACTTTTAGAATTTGATTCTAAATTAAAATTGATAAGTTTATTATCATTTTTAGAATTTGATTCTAAATTAAGATTGATAAGTTTATTATCACTTTTAGAATTTGATTCTAAATTAAGATAATAATCTACGCTTATCAAATTTGGTGGAGAATCTTCTAAAGACCGGTGAAAGTAAATTATTATTCTATAAAAAAAAAAAAAAAAAAAATTTTTTTTTAAATTAAAACTACGAAATTAAATAAAATTAAATTTCAAAATAAGATTTCTTACATGAATTAATTATAATTATTATGTACAAATAAAATGATAAGTATATTAGTCATATATATTAGATTATATACAAAAATACTTAGAATATATTAATTACTATAAAATTAAATAAAATTAAATTAAATTAAATAAAATAAAATAAAATAAAATAAAATAAAATAAAATAAAATAAGTAATAATAATAATAATAATAATAATAATAATAATAATAATAATAATAATAATAATAATAATAATAATAATAATAATAAATAAATAAATAAAATAAAATAATCATAACAATAATAATAAATAAAAAAAAAATTTCTCTTGGAAATAAATAAGCCATCATAGAAAATCAATCAAAATCTATAACTTTTAATAGACTTCCAATATTAGGTAGCTTAAAAACTACTTTTGATGAATGGAAATTTTCTTTTGATCATTGGTGTAAAACTTTTAACATAACTGAAGAATCAGAGAAGATTGATTATCTTCTTGCAATTACTGATAAAACTGCAAGAACAGTTGTGTACAATTCATTAAACAAATCAACACCAGATGATTATGATACCACTCAGGTGGAAGCTCCATTCACACATTTAGGCTTAGACATTATTGGACCACTACCAGTAACGCAAAGAGGTAATCAGTACATAGTAGTTATTGTAGATTACTTTACTAAATGGGTGGAAGCTAAAGCTACTTCCACAGTAACTTCTAGAGATGCAGTAGAATTTTTGACAGATGTTTTCTCAAGACATGGTACTCCTACTACTATTACGACTGATAATGGAGTACAATTCACATCAGACTTTACGAAAATATTCTTGGATATGTTTGATGTGTATATTAAATTTGCAGTCACTCACCATCCAGAAACCAATGGAATGACTGAAAATCGTAATAGAGAAATAAATAAACTATTACGATTACTAGCAGAAAAGAACGGGATGAAACTCTACCACTAGCTTTATGGGCTCTTAGAACGGCTAAAAACTCAGTCACCAAATTCTCTAGCTTCGAGTTGGTCTATGGTAGAAGTGACCAACAACCATTTGAATTAGCTACCACCTTACCTACTTCGAATGTTTTAGGTAGCCAAGATGAACAGCTAATAGAAAAATTCACAAACCACTACCAATGGATATTAGAGACTTGTGAAAATATGAAGAAAAATAATTCATATAATTTATTTATCTATTTCAATAAACCCTATAACAATTACACTTTTCAATTATAAATTCAAGAACATGTTTTTAATATATTGTTAATTTTACTATTTAAGTGTATTTTTAATATAATATAATAAAAGTATATTATAACTATATATAATTATTAAACAGTAATATATTATAACAATATAAAAAATAATAAAAAGTAAATATTATAAAATAAGTAAATTATTAATAGAATTATAAAATTATGTTTAAATATATGTAAATCATGTTTACACATGACTACTAATGTGCCACATATAATTCATATCCTATGATTACTATATATGATTTTTAATGTAATCAAGAATAAATTTATGTGTAATAATTTTTATATTAATTAAAGTTTATATGTTCATTTTATATCAATATTAATAAAAAATTATTATAATAAAACAAATTTTTATTTGGATATTTTTTCTATTTTAGTGTTTGTGTTTCCAGTTATTGTAATCTATATTAACCTAAACATTACAATAACAATTATCTTACCCAAGAAAGAATATACATTACAATAGCTACCGACTTAAGAGCTACCTTTTGGAAAATTGGTTTTGGAATCTACCATTAGAACTACCAAGGTTTCTTTTCTTTGGGTATGATAAATGAAGTTGGTTTTGGTTTAATAATGGTCAGGTCAAGATGTTTAATTAATAACAAAATAACTAATTAAACAAATATATATTCAATAGGCAAATTTTTATAACACAATAAAATAATTAATTAATTAAGAGAACACTTTTTAAAAGAATTAAGTTTTATAATAATATTTTTTATTAATAATTAATTAAGAAAAGTTTAAATAATAATTAGATTATTAAGTCATTAATTTAAGTTATTTAATAATCTTACAAAGATTATAAGAAATTGTAATTTCCATTCCTATTTATATTTTTTCTAAACTATTAATCATTAATACATTTAATTATTATAATCTATTGCTAATATATTTATACATGTATAATTTTAAATAAAATATATGAATAAAATAATATTGATAAAAATCTAACTATATCAAAACTAATTTAAAACTATATAAACTATTAATAAATTTAATGATAAGAATTATAATCTAAGATTTAGATGTATAACTATTCTAATTACTTATCTAATTAACTATTTAATTATTTATCTATATATTAATTATTTTTATCTTTGGATTTTTATAATCTTTTCTGTATAATTAATTATAGATAAAATGAGATATTTTAATTATTTAAGATCTTAAGTAAATTTTAAATCTTTTGAGATTTTTAGAATTCTAAGAAATTCTGTAAATTAATATAATAATCAACTATTCTAATTTTTATAAAATAATTAACAATTATTATAATAAATTATATAAATTATTATTATTATTCTAGTTAATATTTTATAAATTATTTGAAGGCGTTTTCTGTATATCTGAATGATTATTATTATTATAAGTTATAATATAATTATTGAAATAAAAAGATTTTATCTATATAAAATTTTATAATTATTTATTTATGGATCCTTGTAAATATTTAATTATATTTTTATATTGTTTAAACCTTTAAAGTCCAATATCTCACCAACCAGTGATCCAAATGGGCTGAAATTCAGATATGTTGTTGCTCTCGAGCAGAGCTTCCCAATGAGCATAAAATCAAGCGGTCACCTCCGTTGTTTTTAGATAACATTTCGACTTTATGGGATAATTCTTTAATTTTTTGGTTTAGTTTTTCTTCTAAAGAAGAAGTTTTAGATTTAATATGTGAATGAATTTTTTCTTCATTCTCATCTAATTTTAGTTTTATAGTAGAGTTACCAATAAAAGATGTTTCAGAGTCAAAGGCTGACAAATTTCCAATAGAGATATCTTCTTCGTTAATTTTCTCTTTACCTTTATTTGTCATTAATTTTTTATTAATTAAGGCGTTGATAATTCTAACGTATTCCTTTTTCTTAGGTTTAAAAATGGTTGTTCCGGTAGCAGGATCGAAGTCGAACTCAAATAAAATTTTCGTTTTTGGCTTTGAGGTGACTAGGAATTTATATTCAACCTGTTTATTTATATCATTCTTATATATATTATCTAATTTATTTTTTAAAAGAGTTACTTCCTTAAAGATATTCTTAATACCTTGGTTTTGACAAGATTTTGAAATTTCACTATACTTAATAACTAAATCATTATATTTTGTAGTTAAAGTACTAATGCTTTGATTTATTTGTGTAAAATTATCTTTATTATCATCTTGAGAAGCTATTATCTTATCGAACTCATATTGTTTAATTGCTTCTTGAATCTCAATTTGTTTTTCTATGTTGAGAGTTAATTGCTCTTTGAATTTGTTAAATTGATCAAAAAGTTTGGAATTCTTTTTATCTAGGTTATTAATGTTATTGAATATATTGACTTGTTCTTGGCTAATCTTATTATTAACATCTTTTTTTATTTGATTTACCTTATTTTTAATTTCATCGTTGATTTCCTTAGTAATGATTTGATTATTATTTTGGAATTCCGTAATGTCATTGTTTAATTGATCAATTTGTTTATTTACTTGACTAAATTCTTTGAGTAGTTTGGTTACTAATTCATTTGTTTTATTTATTTGGATCAGATCATCGTCTCTGGATTCCCAAACTGCGTCTAATTCGTTTTTGATAGAATTAATTTGAGTATTTAAATGTTTACTATTGATTCCGTCAATCTTTTCATCTACTTTAGATGCGAAAAGTTGCATATCGGAATTATTAGTTTTAGCCTCTAAAATAAGTTTAATTTCAGCTATACTGCTTATAGTTTGTTTGAGTAAATCTTTTATTTCATTTATTGAATTGGTATTTTCAGTTATAGAAGCTGTATGTTTGTTAAATTCGTCTTCTATCTGTTTCATATGTTCAGCTTTGGACTTATTATCCTCCTGAATTCTATTAATTATTTCGTTTATGTTGCTATTATGAGCATTAAGTTGCTCTTGAGTAAGTTGATATGCGTTATTAGCGGCTTTTACAAAAACTTCTGCGGGGTTGTTCGGATTATGAACTTTTATTTCAGCACTTCCCCCCATAGCATTTTTAGAAACACTTTCGATAGTCAATTTATCTGGGATTTCTTCTTCCATTCTATCGAAATATTCGGCAACCTCTTGTTCTACGTCCATTTCAGTAGGTAGTTGCTCGGTATTTTTACCTGCATTAAACTGGTTTCGGGGAGCTTCTTCAGAAGACTTAGTGATTAGTCCAGTTGCGGTAGGGACAGCGGTAGATCTGTTCATACTAGTTCCCATTTTATCCTCGTTAGGAACGTTCGAAGGATTCTTCTTATCTGATTTTTGCATTATTTTGAAGACAATCCTACCCTTATAGCTATATTTTATGAAGTCTATATCAAAGTTGTTAAGTTTTGAATGGTAAAATAACTGATAGGGTTCTTCTGATATCTTTGGATTACTAATCCGACGATTCAAAACGCTATAAAATGATTTTAGTACTATTCGTTATTAAGATTTTTGTCGACAAAAGATTTTTACTTTTTTATAATCCTCTTTAAATCTCTTTAGAATGATAATAAAGAGCGTAATGTTCAATCCAACAGTAACTATTTATTTAAATTTGTTGTGTAACACTACAATTTATTCAAGAACTCTTCAAATTAATATTACTAATTATTGTTTATAAAAATTTTTATTTATTAATTTCTTTTATTAGTAAAAATTGATCAAGTTTTTACAAAGAATTATTTTAATACATAAAATATTTTTATTACATGAATTGGCTAACTATATAATAATTATTAATAACTATAACTAAATTTCTTACTTATTTATTTATTTTTGTAACGGAACGGTAGTTCCAATATTACAATTGACACCAGTATTGAAAACGTACACGAAAAGAAAATAAAATAAAAGAAAGTTAATTATACTTTGTAATATCGGAACACCTTTCCTTTGTTAACCCGGAAGGTCGGCGTCGATATATATTAGTATAATTTTAATTTATTTTTTATTTAAAATTTGTTTTATTAGAATATAGTTTTATTAATTATTAAAAATTAATAATAACTAATCTTTGTAGTATTTCGAACTACTTATGAATTAATTATTACTGTAACAATGTATTACTATTAGCTAAATACATTGAAAGAGTTATTCCTACCGGGGGTTCCCCGACTGACGTAGTCGTCAGGTTGTTGGACTCTGACCTACTTGTCATGAGTTCGACTCCGGGTATCACCCTCAGTTATGGATCAAAATATAACTATTTATTAGTTATATTTTGATCCATAACTCTTCCACTCTTTTTCTTCACAAACCATGAAATCAACCAATCGTTATGAGTGAATTTCACTCATAAAGTATTGTTTATGTATATTTCTAACTTATAAATATATATTCTTGTAATTTCATGTAAAATTAATCTCTAGAATTAGTATTAAGATTAAAATAAATATTAATAATAAATAAAATTGTTATTAAAACTCATTAATCTTATAACATAAAAAGTATAATTAGTATTGTGTTAACCTAAGTCGTTAGCGTTGTTACAATTACTAATATATATGAAAGTTATTAAAAGAATAAAAGCACAAAGAAAAATATTTTAACTAAAGATTTTACACCTATTTATACTTTTTGCGGAAAAATAGTTTTAAAAATAAAAGTTCATAAAAAATAATAAAAATTGCTAGAAACTAAGATATTTTGTTATAAAATGAATCTCATAGAAAAATAAAGAAATATTATATAATTTTTTCTTAAAGTTTCTAATTTTATTCCATTTAATTCTATAAAGAAATACAGAAATAAAATACAGAAACAAATACAGAATAAAATACAGAAATTTATAATAAATAAATTTAAAATAAAATTTTTATAAAATTTGGAACAAGGTGTGAGTCGAACCCAGAGTGTTCGCCCAGATGGTCATAGTTACTAACCACTAGACCATGGTTACTATTTTACTAATTGTGAGATTCGTTACAATTTTAGTTTTAATATTATTGTGGTTATTATAATGTTAAATATTAATAAGAATTGTAATAGAAAAATGAAAAAAGTAAAAATCTGAATTCTAAAAATTCGTACTTTTACTGTTATTTATATATTTTTTTTTTATTTAATTATTATCTTCAATTAGAATTCTAGAAATAGTTCCGGGCTCCATTATTGGTTCATTATTGGAATCTTCATCCGATTTATTTCCAATTTGGGATCTTTTTCTCTTTTTCGGTAAAATTATCCGAAAAAGTTCTTTTAATTTTTTTAATTTCTTTTTCTGTATTTCTCAAATCATTATCGATGTAAAGTTTTTTCTTATTCATTTCCATGCGAACGTGACGAATTCTATCGTTAATTTTTTCAATTTTGTTTTCGAGTGATTTAATTTGTGATTCGTATTTGTCTATTTGTATTAACTTTTCTTCCATATTTCCTAAGTCTATCTAAAGGAACTTTTGGTAATTTTTTCAAATAGTTATTCAACTCTTTCATCCTTTCTTTTCTTTCCTCTTTTAATTGTTCATTCAATTGTCGATTCTCTATTTGAAAGTTAACTAACTCTTCGGTTAGCATTAAGATTTTCTTTTCTTGTTCTTCAACTAGGGATATAATTAATTCTTTATGTTCGTTTTCTTTTAATAATAACCTAATAATTTTAATTAAATGATTACTATTATTTTCTTTTAAAAATTCATAAGTATTTTGATAACGATTTAGTTCTGTCCTATCGGTCATATTGACGATTTCGATATGATTTATCTCAGTAGTTTCTATTTGTCTTGACAGAAAGTCTGCTATTCTATTATCCTTTCCTTTAATATAAAATGGGATTATATTAAAATTTAAGATGTTTTCTTTAAGTCTAAGTTTTCGATTTGTTTCTACCTTTGAACCTTTATTTACATATATTATCAGATTCTTGTGGTCTGTAGCGGTAAATATTCTTTGTCCTTGTTTAATAAGCAGTTCGAAATGTTTTAAAGATTCAGACAAAGCTAATAGTTCTCTGTCAAAAGTGGAATATTTTTGTTCTGTCTTGTTTAATTTACGGGAATAATAACCTATCGGAACCAAGTTTTCTTCTAAGCGTAGGTATTCTTCTTTAGAAATATATAATTGTGTTTTAAGATTATCTAAGGTTTGTGTAGGTGCAATTATTTGGTTTATATACTTCTTCCTAGAGGCTTTTGGTCTTCTCCTTTTGCCGTTTAACTTCTGTTTGTTTTTGCTATTGTCTTTATTTTTTGTTATTATCTTTGTTTTTTCTACTATTAAGATTATTATGGATACATTCATCAGTAAAGTGACCTGGAATTTTGCAGATAAAGCAGTATTTAGAGTTGGAGAAGTATGAGATATCTTTCTCTACCGTGTCAATATTGTCGATGTCCATATAATCTTCCTTATTTTTGGGAGATTCGTTTTTAATTCCCGTTAGCTGTATTAAAAGCGTAGATTTGGAAAGGAAATTAATAATGTATTGAGTTTTCTCAAGAAATTTTACGAGTGTGATTTCTTCTGTTGGACAAACTAAGTTTTGAATTGATTTAGGAAGAGCCAACGTAAATAATTCTTATTCTTTCAATTTCGTCCATGTTAAATTTCAGGTTTTCCAATTTTTCGAAAACTTCAAGAAGTTCAGCTATAACTTCTTTGCTCATGTTACAATTGAGACTCTTAATCTTTTAGAAGAGGAAAAAGTTTATAATAATTTTTATAATAATTGTAACGGAACGGTAGTTCCAATATTACAATTGACACCAAAATCTGAAGTAAACACAAACAAAATAAAATTTAAAATAAAAGATACTTATTGCAATATCAGAACACCTTTCCTTTGTTAACCTGAAAGGTCGGTGTCGAGATATATATATTAGTAAAATTTAGTTTTAAGTTTTATTTTATTTTTATTTAAAATATGTTTTATTAGAATTTAGTTTTATTAATTATTAAAAATTAATAATAACTAATCTTTGTAGTATTTCAAACTACTTATGAATTAATTATTACTAATATATATAAAGTTATAAAAGAATAAAAGCACAAAGAAAAATATTTTAACTAAAAGTTTTACACCTATTTATACTTTTTGCGGAAAAATAGTTTTAAAAATAAAAGTTCATAAAAAATAATAAAAATTGCTAGAAACTAAGATATTTTGTTATAAAATGAATCTCATAGAAAAATAAAGAAATATTATATAATTTTTTCTTAAAGTTTCTAATTCTATTCCATGTAATTCTATAAAGAAATACAGAAATAAAATACAGAAACAAATACAGAATAAAATACAGAAATTTATAATAAATAAATTTAAAATAAAATTTTTATAAAATTTGGAACAAGGTGTGAGTCGAACCCAGAGTGTTCGCCCAGATGGTCATAGTTACTAACCACTAGACCATGGTTACTGTTTTACTAATTGAGAGATTCGTTACAATAATTAAAGTTTATTTATTTAATATTTAATATCTAATATGTTAAGGATTTGAATGGATTATAGATATAAGCCACATTATATCTATTAAATATTTATTATTCAGCATGTTTATGCGCCCCAAATCCTTATACAATTTAATTATTATTAATTTTATTAATAATACAGTTGAATATAAATTATACTTTTATTTTATTAACAAATTATATTCTTATCTTATATTATTTTAATATATATTACTATAATTAATATAAATATTAATTTACTTATATTATTGTATTGTTCAATGAAATGTATAAAAGATTGATGAAATATGTATTCTTACATTCTTTGTAAGATTATTAACCTAATAATAATCTAATAAAATATAATAATAAAATAATTAAACAAATTTAAATAAAGAAACTATATTTATAATAAAACTTATAATAAAATTAATATTAGTGAACACCCTACGTATTAGATTATTGAGCATTTCGACCAAGTTAAACTTTAAACCAAACTAAAACTTTACAATAATCTTACCTGCTGTTTTGTAACTTCCTTGGAATGCCAAAGTTCTCCTTAAGAAAAAACACGGGTTATTCTGCTAAATCGGACGAAGAAATGGAGATGAATCAAGAAGATTCAGTTCAACAATTAAGAATAGAAGCCTCACAAGCCTGCAATTCCTTAGCTGAAGGGCTTGAACAATTAAGTAATGAGACTTCCCAAGCTTGCTCAAATATTATGTCTGGAGTAAATCAAGGCTTCGTCTCAAAGGATGATTTGCAATGTTACCATCAAGAGGTAATGAAACAATTTCAATCCTACGAGCGTGCTAATAATGAGATAATGAACTCTTTAGAATCTCTGAAAAAGGCTACTCTCTACTTTAAGCGCGAACTTACACAAAGAGAGAGACTTTATCCTGGTGCTACGGCTTCTACTAGCGAACAACCAACTCCTGTAGCTACCACTTCTGCTCCTCAAGCTACTTTCGATGATAACGCTTCTACTACTACCAGGTTTGACGTAGACAACGACGTTATCATGAGAACAGCTTTTCCCTATACTGTTGCTCAGGTACCAGAACCTGGTCTTTTTTACGGCGATATCTCCGAAATTGAACTATTCTGTCAACTTTGCGGAGATACATTCAAAACTTATCCTTGTAAGTTATGGCCCGAAGAAGCAAAAATCAACTTCGTTCAGTCTAGGTTGCGTGGAGCTGCAAGAAGTTGGTATCAAACAAAATATCCTATTGGTACTATTCCATCCTCTTTATGGACCCTTCTAGAAGAATTAAAAAGAGCCTTTCCTGATGTCGTTAACAGGAAACTAAAGAAGATTAAATTAGCCAATATAAAGCATAATTACGGAAAAATCAATGAGTACATTGATGAATTCCGTAAGTTAACTGCTGATTTAGCTTGGCCTGAAGAACCTTTAGCTTTATTCTTTTATAAAGGTCTTCATCCTAAATACAAGGATGAAATAAACAAAATGGAAAAGTTTCCTGAGAAGCTCGAAGAAATCATAACAAAGTGTATCTTGTTAGAGTCTTCTCAAGAAATGAATGCAAAGATCAGTCAGTTCTCCGGAAATAGAACTGACAAGAAGAAAAATTCAAGTTCCCGTCCGCAGAATACCGAAAAGAAGAACAAAAATACTAATTTTAATAAAAACAATAATTTTTACAATAAGTCTAAAAACAACAGTAACGACAACCGCGTTACTGATGTTCAAAAGATCAGTTCAAAAAACTAGTTGATGGACTTCAAAAGAAGTCCTCTCCTTTGAACTTCTCAAAGGAAGTTCAACATAACTTAACTACCCTAAACAATAGTCTCCCTGAATCATTTTTCTCATTTAATTCACACATTCCCATTTTAAATGAGAATAACAAAATTATTAAATACCAAGTTAGATCCATTCTAGATACTGGATCACTTTGCAACTTTATTTCATCAAATCTTGTTAAAAAACTTAATTTAAATATTAACAAATGTCAAAGCAAAATTTTAATAAAAGGAATTAGTGGAGATACAGATTCAATAAATCGCTTTGTATCTCTTAAATTTCAAATAAAATTATTAATCAATAAGAAATTCAGATTTATCCGTTTTAAACAAAAATTTTTGGTCTCAGACCATCTCCCTGTCGATTTACTTCTTGGTAATCAATTTATGGAGAAATATAAAATCCACTATAATTATCGAAATAAATATGTTTATTCTACTCTTAGTTTAAATCATTTTAAAGATGATTTAATAAAAACTTTTTCTTATAATAAAAATAATAAGTCAAATCAGTATAATTATAATTTTTTAATTTACTCTTTTCTTTCACAAAAAGATGTCTCTGGATCTGAGGAACCTAACATTGAAGACATCCCAGAACCATATAGAGATCTTGCAGTTGTCTTTAGCAAAAAAGAAGCAGACAAACTCCCTCCACACCGTCTTACCGATTGTGAAATTATATTAAAAGATGGTGCTACCCTCCATTATGGTCCTATCTACCAATTATCCTTAGAAGAAGAAGAAACTCTCAAGGAATATATCGAAGACATGTCAGAAAAGGGCTTTATCAGAGAATCTAACTCTCCTGCAGGTTATCCTGTCTTATTCCAGAAGAAACGTGATGGTTCTCTTAGACTTTGCGTTGATTATAAAAAATTAAATGCGGTTACTGTTAGAAACTCTTATCCAATTCCGCTTATCAGGGATATAATCGAACGCGTGAAGGGAGCAAAATACTTTACTAAATTAGATTTACCCTCCGCTTATAATTTAATTAGAATTAAGGAAGGTGACGAATATAAAACTGCCTTCCGTACTAAATATGGTCATTACGAATACTTAGTAATGCCATTTGGATTAAAAAATGCCCCAGCTGTCTTCCAATCGTTTATTAATTCTGTTCTTAGACCATTTTTAGAAAAATCAGTTATTTTGTATCTTGATGATATACTCATCTACTCTGAAAATCTAGAAGAACATCATAAAACTGTTCGTGATGTTCTTAAGAAGTTAATTGAAAACAACTTGTTCGCTAAATTATCTAAATGTGAATTCGATAAAGACAAAGTCGAATTCTTAGGTCACGTAATCTCAGGATCAGGTATTTCTACCGACCCGAAGAAAATCAAGACAATTGAAGAATGGCCTGTCCCTAAATGTGTAAAGGATGTGCAAAGATTCGTTGGTCTTTGCAATTACTATAGAAGATTTGTAAAGGACTTCTCCTCAATCGCTAAACCTTTACACACTTTAACAAAAAAGGGGAAGAAATTTATCTGGTCTCCAGAATGCGACTCCGCATTCTCAATCTTAAAGAAACGTTTGACGACTTCTCCCGTCCTTCTCCATCCCGACAATACTAAGCAATTTATTGTCGAATGCGACGCTAGCAATTTTGCTATTGGCGCTGTACTTTCGCAATATGATGAGGATAACAAACTTCATCCTGTTGCGTACCATTCGAGAAGTCTTAATAACGCAGAACTGAACTATCCAATTACTGATAAAGAACTTTTGGCTATTAAGGATTCTTTCTCTACCTGGCGTCATCTCTTATTAGGTGCTAAGTTCAAGGTGAAAGTATTCACCGATCACAAGAACTTAATATACACTCTTGGTGGTAAAATTGGTAACCAACGACAACATCGTTGGCATTTATTTTTCCAAGAGTATGATTTCGAACTTATTTATCGCCAGGGTAATAAAAACGGAAAGCCAGATTCTCTATCAAGAAGACCGGACTACGTAAAAGATGATATAGAAGAAGAACCAGAGTTCATTTTGGATAAAAAGAACATTAGCTCTACTCCCTGTTTGATTAGTATAACAAATGATTTTCTCTCGAATATTAAAAAGCATCTTAAAAATGATCCTGTAGCCGAAGACCTTCGTCTTTACTTCGCTCCCTGTAAATATGGTCCATATAAGGTAACCAATGTCCTCCACAACAACAATTATGAAATTGATTTAAAAAAGTCACCTTTTCCTAAACATTACAACGTTTTCCATGTTTCAGAATTAGAACCTTTCATTCCTGTGCCCACTCGTTTCTCCAAAAGAAACATAGATCCTGAATCTATCAAGGATATAGTTGAAATTTCTGGTTTCAGAACTAATTACAAGAAGAAACAGTACGAATATAGAGTTCGTTATAAATATCGTACTGCTTATAATTGGGTTCCATCTTCTGAAGTCGAAGATAACCCTCGAAACCAACGCATTTTTATGGAATACCTTAATAGTAATAGAACCTCTGCTTCTATTAGTTATGACAACTAATTTTTATTTTTTTTAATAATTTTTTTTAGATAATTTATCAATATTTTTTTTATTCTACTTTTTGCACCACTTTTTTGCCACTACCCTCTGTTTGCTTCCGACTATTTTTTTAATCAAAAAAAAAAAAAAAAAAAAAACTTCAAACTTTATCTTTATAAAATTTTATATTTAAATTTTGATTATATAACTCTTTGAATTCGCCTGGAATACGAATTCTTGGAAGAGGACGTTGTTAAGGATTTGAATGGATTATAGATATAAGCCACATTATATCTATTAAATATTTATTATTCAGCATGTTTATGCGCCCCAAATCCTTATACAATTTAATTATTATTAATTTTATTAATAATACAGTTGAATATAAATTATACTTTTATTTTATTAACAAATTATATTCTTATCTTATATTATTTTAATATATATTACTATAATTAATATAAATATTAATTTACTTATATTATTGTATTGTTCAATGAAATGTATAAAAGATTGATGAAATATGTATTCTTACATTCTTTGTAAGATTATTAACCTAATAATAATCTAATAAAATATAATTATAAAATAATTAAACAAATTTAAATAAAGAAACTATATTTATAATAAAACTTATAATAAAATTAATATTAGTGAACACCCTACGTATTAGATTATTGAGCATTTCGACCAAGTTAAACTTTAAACCAAACTAAAACTTTACATAATATTTAATATTTAATAGTATATATACAAATATGGTAATTACTAGGTTTTACAAATTTAAGAAAATTCATTCTCGTATTTATACTATTCGTAGCTTGATAATAATATAAAGAAAAATTAAATACAACGAGTTTATAACGTATTTACATTAATTAAAATTAAACAACGAGATAAATTAAAATAACAAAGACATTTAATTTTAAGTTTATTAAATATAATTTAAAGATTATTTTCTTTGTATTCTAACAAAATATCATTTATTTATTTATTTATTTATTTATTTATTTATTTATTTATTTATTTATTTATTTATTTATTTATTTATTTATTTATTTATTTATTTATTTATTTATTTATTTATTTATTATTTATTTATTTATTTATTATTTATTTATTTATTTATTTATTTATTTATTTATTTATTTATTTATTTATTTATTATTTATTTATTATTTA
This sequence comes from Anaeromyces robustus, assembly GCA_002104895.1. Classification (NCBI taxonomy): domain Eukaryota; kingdom Fungi; phylum Neocallimastigomycota; class Neocallimastigomycetes; order Neocallimastigales; family Neocallimastigaceae; genus Anaeromyces; species Anaeromyces robustus. Next base: position 40,828 of record MCFG01000401.1, on the reverse strand, counting down.
TTTATTTGTTTATTTATTTATTATTTTTGATAGTAAAATAGAATATTCTATTATTTCTTAAAAAATTTTTTTTTTGGAATTAATCAAAGATTATTAAGTTTTTACTTAATTTCTTTTTATGCTAATTAAACTAAACTTTTTAATTATTAATAGGAAATCCTTATTACTAAATAAGTAATTATTATAATTAATTATTTTCAATTATTTTTTATCTACGATCGTTACATTCTTCATAACAAATATTATAAAAAAAAAATAAAAATAAAAATAAAAATAACTGCTATCACCACCTACTAACACAATGGCTAGAAATAAACCTTTCAATAATTCAACTTTTATAAATAATATGATTATAATTGAAAATAATTTATTTATTTAGTAATATATAAGAGTAATACTTAATAAAAAGAAATAATAATAATCAAAACATCTTTATTGATAATAGTATAAATATACATTATATAAAATTATTAAAATATTTTATTTAGATAACCAAAAAAATTAAAACAAAAAAAAAAATATAATAATAATATAATTGTGATAAATAAGTTTAAAACAAAATATTAATATTATAATATATATATATTGTAATTTTATAGATATATATATATAATTTTTTTTTAAAAAAACAAAACATTGTCATTACAGAATAATAATAGTATTTTCTATATATATAGCAATTCACAAATATTTGTAAATATTCATAATTCATATATAATATATAATATTCAATATTTGTTTATAAAATGAAAATTAATAAAACACATAAAAAATTATATACACAATTATTAAAATTTTTGTATTAATTATTTCAAATATTATTATAGTTTTATATTGATGAATATTATCATATTAATATTAATAATAATGATAATATATGTTTTTTTTTTTTTTACTTATTATTTTTTTATTATTTAATAATAAAAAAAGCAACGAATTTTTTTATATAAAACTTTTAGCATATAGTTTATAGCTATAATTAAAATAAAATTATTATAAATATAATTGTTTAAATTATGTTTAAAAATAATTATTATATAAAAAATGCAGATAATTATAAAAATAAATAATTATATATACTCTTAATAAATAAAAAATAAATAATTATATACCTGTTGATTCATCATCAGATTTCATATCTTGATCTTTAATGACATTATCTCCGTAATCATCAGATTTTTCTCCATCATTAGATGAATCTTTTGGATCTGGATTAGAATCATTAGAATTAGAATCATCTGGAACAGTATCAGTAGCAACTGGTATAGAATTACCACATGGTGAATTACCAGAAGAATTAGTATTATTACCATTTTTATTACATGGTGAATTACCAGAAGAATTAATATTATTACCATTTTTATTACATGGTGAATTACCAGAATTAGCATTATTTCCACTTCCACTACATGGTAAATTACCAGAATTAGCATTATTTCCACTACCACTACATGGTGAATTACCAGAATTAGTATTATTTCCACTACCACTACATGGAGGATTAGTAGGATCAGTATTATTCTTACATGGTGGATTTCCAGAATTAACATTATTACATGGTGAATTAGTAGGGTTAATATTGTTACCACATGGATTAGTTATAGTAGTTGTTGGAATGATAGTTTTTGTAGTAGAGAGAGCAACAGGAATAGTTTTAGTTATTTTATTACATGGTGGATTAACAGGAATAGTTTTAGTTATTTTATTACATGGTGGATTAACAGGAATAGTTTTAGTTATCTTATTACATGGTGGATTAACAGGAATAGTTTTAGTTATCTTATTACATGGTGGATTAACAGGAATAGTTTTAGTTATTTTATTACATGGTGGATTAACAGGAATAGTTTTAGTAATCTTTGGTGGATTAACAGAAATAGTTTCAGTAATCTTTGGTGGATTAACAGGGATAGTTTTTGTAATCTTTGGTGGATTAATAGGGATAGTTTTAGTAATTTTTGGTGGAATATTTGGAATGATTTTAGACATAAAAATACATGGTAAAGGAGTCTTCTTTATAGGTTCATTTTCTGGTTTTGCCAAAGTAAAAGCAGAAAAAAGAACATAAAAAAGGAAAATATTATGGAATTTCATTTTTTTTTTTTTTTCTTTTTTGTTAAAAAAATTGACTACTATTTTTTATTATTTTTTTTTTTTGAAAAAAAAAATATATATATATATATATAATTATTTTATTTTATATAGTTATTTCTTTGTTTGTTTCGCTTTTTTGTTTTTGTATGTTATAAATATTTAGATATTTTCAAAAAATGAACTATTTGGAAGTAACTTATACTTTATATACTTTTTTTTCCATTACTATTAAAAAATTTATATTATTAAAAAATTTATATTCACAAATATAATTAAGATTTGGTAAATTAAAATTTATTCTATTTAAAAAAAATTTTTTAAGAATATTCTCATTCTATTCTCATTATGAAAATAAATTTATTATATAAATGTATAAATAATTATAAAATACATAAATTTTAATATTAATAATAAACTTTTTATAATAATATATAAATGAATATCTAAATATATATATAAATATTAATATACTCCTAATAAATATAAAAATTTATTAATAAAAAAAAATTGATTAATGAAAAAACATTAATATTTCCAATAGTAAATAACATCCCTTATTATAATATTTTAACGGTATTCTAAAAAAAAAACTTAGAAGTTAATATTTTTTTTTGATAAAAAATATTAAATAACTAATAATCTTAATGATAATAAAAAAAAAAAAAAAAGCATAATTAAAAAAATTTATATTATTATAAAACTTATATTTATATATATATTTTAATTCTAAATATCATTTAATATTTTAAATACATATGATTAATAATTAATTAACAACTATGAAGATGTTTAATAAAAAACAATAAATAAATCATATATTTGCATAATTTTAAACTATAAATATATATAAATATTTTATAACCTAACTATATTATAATAAAACTATAAAATGAGGATAAAAAAGAAAAAAGAAATGTTCTTTATATATATATAACTAAATCTAAATCAATTTTTATATCATATAATATATCAACAATCATAAAAGAGCAATACAATAGTAAAAAATTTTAAAATACATTTAAAAATTGAAAATAATAGTAAAAAAAGTGAAAGAAAAATATATATATTTATTCTCCTTATATCAATTTTTCAATTTTTATATTATTTTTACCACTTTATGAATATATTTGTCATAATTAAAAAGATTAAGAAAAAGTATTTTATTATTATTAATAAATAATATATAATTATTTTGAATATATTTTTCATATTTAAATTAAAAAGATAAAGAAAAAGTATTTTATTATTAATAAATAATATATAAATATTTAAATTTAATAATATTAATAATAAATATTAGTATTTTTTATTATACTGTTATTATTACAAAATAAAATAATATTTATTTATTTATTTATTTATTTATTTATTTATTTATTTATTTATTTATTTATTTATTTATTTATTTATTTATTTATTTATTTATTTATTTATTTATTTATTTATTTATTTATTTATTTATTTATTTATTATTTATTTATTTGTTTATTTATTTATTTACTTATATTTATTTATTTATTTATTTATTTATTTATTTATTATTTATTATTTAATTAATTAATTTATTATTATTTTATTAATTTATTTTATATATTATTATTATTATTATTATTATTATTATTATTATTATTGTTAGAATATGTGAAATATATGTTAAATGTATTAAAATGTATTGTATTAGATTTAATGTATGAGCCACATTGTATGAATATAAAAGCATGTAATTTATAAAATTTAGATATTTGTAACTCTTTATCATAAAAATATATTAATAAAGTTGACATAATATTAAACCCAATTAACTGACTGTTAATAGATTAAGAGTCTCAAATCTTGAGAGAATAATTAAACAATGAGCAACAACAATGCTCTTATAAAATTAAAAGGTACTTCAAACTACATTTTATGGTTTGATTATTTAAGTACCGAATTTCAAAAAGAAAATGTATTAAAATATATGAAAGAAGATTTAATAAAGGATATTGATATTGATAAGCCAACCCCAGAACAATTAGCATTGCTTATCAATAACGCAAAAGCAAGATCAATAATCCTTTATTTAATTACACCAGCCATACACAAAGAAGTGGCTGGAATAGTATCCGCCTACCAGATATTATCAAAATTAAAAAGAAAATATGGCGGAGATAAAAATGACACAGCTTATTGGATATCCAGATTAAATTCTTTATCTACCTCCAAGGAAGAAGAGATTATGGATGTCTTGGACCAAATGAAGGATATTTTTAAAGTCATGGATGATTCAGAATTAAAAATATCCGATGAAGAAAAGGTTAAATATCTGTATAGAGCTCTTCCAAGAGAATATACAGATAAATTTGTCTTTAAAGAATTAGACACTTTTGACTCACTCTACGACCAAATTGATTCCGACCTCAAGAAAAGGGCTTATATAAAAGGTTGGAAATATAACAAATATGATGATGATGATCCAATGGAAATAGATCATATAAAGAAAAATAACAATCATCATCATAATAACAATAATAATAATAAATTTAATATTAAAAACCCAAGAATTACCAAGCACTGTCATATTTGTGACATGAACAATCACAATACTAAAGAGTGCTGGTATAATATTAAAAATAAAAATAGTAAATTTAACAAATATTTAGAAAACACAAAACAATATAATAATAATAATAATAATTATAAAAATAATAAACAAAATAAAAAGGGCGCAAATTTCATCGGTAAATCATCAAAATACGATATTAATGATTATTATAATTCAAATTTTGATTTTAATGATATTAAAACAATGTATTTTGATGATGAAGATGAAATTTATAATGTTAAAAATAAAAAAGATAAAAACTTTTCTAATAACAATGTAAATAACAAAGAAAAATTAAATAAAAATTTAAAGATTAAAAAATACATTAAAAAACTGTGTGCAATTAACTTATCGAATAAGTTTAAAGTGTCAGATAAAAATAACATTGAAAAATCATATTGGTTATATGATTCAGGTGCCGGTGAACACTTAACTAATAATAAAAGCTTACTAATTAACTATAAAGAAGAAAAAATAGTATTAAAATGTGCTGATAATACTTCATGCACATTTGAGGGCCATGGAGAGTTTCACTTCATGATAAATGCAAATAAAATAATATTAAAAAGGGTTCTATATTCAAAAGAGGTTTCTAGAAATATTATTAGTGGAATTGAGTTAGCTAAAATTAATATTAAAGCGCTAATTGAAAATTCCACTGATTATAGACCTAAACTATTATTGTTTGATAAAAATTTTCATAATATAGGAACTTTTCATTCAAACAATAATAATGAAATTATTATTACAGCTACTCACTGTAATAATATTAAAGAAAATATTAAAAGATATGTTTTAAACGTAAATAAGCTAGATTACAATAGTAAATTAATCTGGCATAGACGTTTAGGACATTATTATATAGAAAATTTAAATGAATATTTAAATATTCATAAAGTTAAAGATATTTTGTGTAAAGATTGCAAAATATCTAAAATGAAAAGGAAACCTCATAACAAAGAAACGCCAAAAGCAATGGATACTTTAGAAGTTATCCATTCTGATATTATTGGCCCTATTAATGACTCATACAATGGTATGAGATATATTATTACGTTTATAGATGAATATACCCACAAAAGTTGGATATATTTAATGAGAAAGAAAAGTGAGGCGATAGAAAAAATTATTAATGTATTAAAATATTTAAATAATTTTTTTAAAGATAAAAAAGTTAAAGTATTTAAATCAGATAATGCCAAAGAATATAAAAATAACAAAATAATTAAATTTTGTGAAGAAAATGGCATTATAAAATTATATTCGCCTCCATATAGTCCAGAAAATAATGGTATTGCAGAGAGATTTAATCAAACTTTAATTTCCTGCTCTAAAACATTATTATACTGGAGTAAACTTTCTGAGAATTTTTGGGATTTTGCTGTATTATATGCAAATTATTTATACAACAAAACTCCACATCAAATTTCTCAGAATAACATACCTGATGAAAAATTTTATGGTCATAAAGTAAAAATTGACCATTTAAAAACTTTTGGTTGTATTACATATTACAAAAATTACAACCAGAACAAAACAAAATTTAAAGAAAATTCATTGAAAGGAATATTTTTAGGTTTCAATGAACAAACGCATAGTTATTTAGTCATGGACTATAATAACTATAAAATTAATAATGTGCGAGAAATATTCTGCTTAGAAGACGAACCAGCAGATATTTCTCTATCTAATTCAGCTAAAAATAATATGGACTATCCATCGTTCTTAAGGTTTGATTTCAACTTCAGTAAATACGAAAATATTAATAAAAATTTTTATTTTGTAAACAATAAAAATAATTTTGTAAATAAAAATGAATCAAATCACGAGGATAACGATAAAAATACCGAAAATTCAAATAAGAAACAAGAAAAAATTTTTACACCGAATAATTCACCGGACAAAGAAGAACAAAGGGATATAAAAATTATGGACAAAGACTTAGAAAATGGACCAGAAAACAATGAAGAAGAATACTACTCGGCCGATGAAAATTTAGAAAATAATTTTATTTTAGATGAAAAAAATTTTAATAATAAAAATTTTTCAAATTTTCATTCAAAAAATAAAATAAACGATTCTAAAAACAATAATAATTTAAGTTCAGAAAAATTTAATGAAAATCAAAATAATATTAATTTAAGTTCTGGCGATACTCAAAATAATAATAATTTAAGTTCAAAAATTTTTAGTGAAAATAAAAATAATAATAATTCAAATTCAGTTAATGAAAATTATAATAATTTAGGTTCAAATGAATTAATTAATGAAAACCTTAATAACTATAATTCTGAGAAAAATAATTTATTAAATAATAATGAAAATATTAACAATTACGATTCTAATAATGATAATATATCAAACAATAAATTTAATAAATCAGACCAATATAATAATAATATATTGCTGAATAATGATAATATATTACCTAATAGTAATAATAATATACAAAATAATTCAAATATTATAAATGACAATATTTCACATAATAAAACCTTAAATAATAATGAAGAATATATTAATAATAATGATTATATGGATATTGATATAGACATTGACAACAATGGTAATAATTTTAATCAAAATGAATATACTGCTAATATATCTGATAGTATTAATGATAATATATTAAATAAATCAAATTTCAATAATAATACAAATAATAATTTAAATGATTCAAATCATAATATACAAGATAATAAAAATATTGTAGAAAGTCAAAAAGTTGACTTTGATGTAAACAAAAGTTCTCCAATATTTCCAAAAGGTCACAAAACTTTAATAATTGAAGATAATAATGTTCCACAAAATAAAAATAAATTAAAAGATATATTTGTTAAAAACAGATTTTATATACCAAATAAAAATCCATTTAATAAATATAATAATGCTTTTATTAAAATGAGTAAATTAAATAAAAAGAAAAATAATAAATTTAATTTTAATAATAAAAGAACTCATTCAAATTTAGAAAACATTTACAACAGATTTATTGCAAATATTATTACTGATGTTCCATTTACTTATCATGATGCTATCACAGGTAGAGATCATTTAAAATGAAAACAAGCCATTTCTAATGAAATCCAAAATTTATATAATAATGAAATTTTTACTTTTGTTAAATTTGTTCCTAAAAATAAAACTTTAATTTCTACGAAATGGGTTTTTACATTAAAAAGAGATAGTAACAATAATGTTATTAAATGGAAGGCAAGATTGGTTGCTCGTGGTTTTAAACAACGTTACGGCATTGATTTTAACCTTACTTATTCCCCTACTTTAAATATAGATGCCCTGAAATTAATTATTGCTTTTGCTGCAAAATTCTCCTGGGATATTATGCAATTAGATATAAAAGCTGCATATCTCAATGCGGAATTGGATACCGATATTTACGTTACAATTCCACAAGGAGATCCCAACTTTGGGCGGGGATACTGGAAGTTAAACAAAGCTTTGTACGGCCTAAGACAATCAGGTCGTCAATGGAATTTAACTATTACAAATTTTTTAATTAAAAATGGTTACACTCAATTAATTTATGAAAAATGTATCTTCAAGAAAATCAAAAACAATAAATTAATTTGTATTATTGGTTTATATGTTGATGATATGGTCATAACTGGAGAAGAAGATGAAATAAAAGATATAATAGATATAATTAAAAACAATTTTAAAATTTCAAAAGCTGAACCAGCTAACTATATATTAGGTATTAAAATTGAAAAATTAAATAACAAATATTTTATATCTCAAAAAGGTTTTATAGAAAAAATGTTAAAAGTATATAATATTAAATATACTAGAAAAACAAATACACCATGTGTAGGTGATAACTTGATAAAAGAAAATAATAAACCTTTTAATATAACTTCTTATAAAAGTGCCATAGGTTCATTAATTTATCTGGCAAAATGTACAAGACCAGATATTACTTTTGCTGTTGGAAAGGCTGCAAGAAATTCGGAACATCCAACAATAACGGACTGGAATAAGGTGACACAAATCTTTAAATATTTAAATACTACTAAAGACTACAAAATTTGTTATGATGGTAAAGGCGAAATAATCGGATATACTGACTCTGATTATGCTGGAGATATTAAAGATAGAAAGTCTACCTCAGGAAACATAATTTTAATGGGTAATAATCCTATTTGTTGGGCAAGTAAAAAACAATCTATTGTGGCTACTTCCACTGCTGAAGCAGAATATGTAAGTACTTCTGAATGCATAAAGAAAATTTTATGGATCAGAAATATATTACAAGAGTTACTTAAATTTAATAAACCAATAAAAATCTATACTGACAATCTAGCAAGTTTAAGAAATATTGAAAATGATGAAATTAATCCTAAATTAAGACACTTAGCTGTAAAATATTTCTTTGACAAGGACAATATTGAAAAAGGAAAAGTAAAGTTATACTATATTGACACTACACGTATGTTAGCAGATATATTGACAAAACATGTTAATGGTACTAAAATGACTAACTTCACAAACATAGTTTTTTCTAAGAAAAACTAGTTTGAGGGGGGAATGTTAGAATAATTAATAAAGTTACAAATAATTTAATGTACAATAAGTTTATTTTAATGTATTGATCATGTATTTAAATATAATGTAATAAACAAATGTTAAACGAGTGTACTTTAACTTAATAAATTAATTGTAATAAATAAATAAATGAATAAATAATTAATAATTAAATAAATAATATAATAACACGATATTCTCTCGAGTTTCTACCGTTTAAGCTAGTCAATAGATTAAGAGTCTCATCGACTCTAAAAGAGATTCTTTGAAGATAGAATTTCGTGCCGGACAAAGAATATTATGTCAACATGGAAATGATCTAAGTATTGTGTTTATTGAAAAATTTAAATTATGATGAGTTGCCATTATGTTAGCTTTATAGAGAATTAATCTTGATCTACATTGAAGATGAGTGATCTAAAATTTTAAAAATGGAAAATCGCGTCAAATATTTAATATTATTATAAAATAAAACCCCCTAAAGAAACTAAATAAAAGTATAATACTAAAATAAAATAATTAAGAATATAAGGTTTAAATTACGCGTAAAAGGTTTGGAAGAAACACGTGTAAACAAATAAATTTGAGACTCTTAATAAATTGGAAATTAAATCATTAATTGATAAATAAATATAACTTTTGAATATTAAAGGCTATTTTTATATATATAAAGGTTATTTTTCTACAAAAATAATAAAATTTATAATTAAATATGTTAGGACGTAAAAACCAGTGAGTTAATCCATGAGTTGTCAAGAGTACGTAAAACCAAAGAGGTAAACCATGAGTTGTCAAGATTTTAAGGCGTGAATCCCAGTGAGGTTGCCAAAATATAATATAGGATGGTACAAATAAGTAACCAATCCATAAATAATTTAAATATAGTTTATTTACCCATAAATAAATATGGTTTTAGGATATTTCGCCACAAAAATATCATAGGGTAATAATATAGTTTATTAAAATAAATTAAGCTAGTATATACATAAGTGTATATAATTACAATTAATGAAAATAGATTTATAGTATATAAAATATTAGTATATAATATAAAATAGTATTTAGTACACATATTCACCAGTAAACCAAATAATCTCTTACAGAATAATTAGGTTTAGGGGGGAGTGTTAGAATATGTGAAATATATGTTAAATGTATTAAAATGTATTGTATTAGATTTAATGTATGAGCCACATTGTATGAATATAAAAGCATGTAATTTATAAAATTTAGATATTTGTAACTCTTTATCATAAAAATATATTAATAAAGTTGACATAATATTAAACCCAATTAACTGACTGTTAATAATTATTATTATTATTATTATTATTATTATTATTATTATTATATGTATTATAATAACAATTTTCTCTTCTATTTAATTTCATAATTATTTACCTTTAGAGTTTATATATTTTTCTATATTCAATAGTATATTTATATAAAAATTATAGCTATTTTTTTTTTTTTTAATATTTCAGAACAAATAATTGTCATTCTAAAAAAGTTGCTATCAAATTTTATTACATATACACATTATAATAATTAAACTTAATGAAGTAAAAGGAAGTGGATCAATCGTAGTAAAAAAAATATTATTTTTATTTTATATTAACTTCTGTAATAATAAAGATATAAATTCTTTTTGTAAAAAAAAATACTATAAAATATCAATTATGGTTTTCTACATAATAACAAAGAATTAAAAAAAATTTAAAACTATAAAACTAAAAAATACAACATTCTTGATTATAAAAATATAAAAAAAAAATTAATTTTTTTTATATTTATTATATTATTATAATGTATATACGCATTCAATACAAATTTGGTAATTAACATTCATTTGGTAATATTTATTCTACATGAATAATATATGTCATATCAATTTTATTATAAAATCAAAAAAGTATATAATTTTTTATAAATAAATTTATGTTTTATCATTAATTTATGTGAATAAATTCACATGATTTTATTAATTATAAAATAAAAAATACATATTTTCAACATTTTTTTACTATATTTGATTTTCCATAATATTATTTTTTGTAATTGTTTTTATTTTTGTTTTTGTTTTTCATTTCAATATTAATATATCTTATAATATTAATTTATATTAATATTTAATATATTCTTAATATAACTAAATATGTTTTAATTTATTGGTTTCTATATATGGTAATTCTTTATGTAATAAAAAAACGGTTGAAATGAAATAATAATACTAAAAAAAATTATTATAAAAAAAAATTAATAAATAATAATAGAAAATCGTTTATTCTTTAACTGTAAAGAATTGACATTTAATTTAATATTTAAATTATAATTTTATATAAATTATTTAAATTATTTAAAGTTATTACTATTTAAAGATAATTTTATTTATTTATCTCTCTATTTATTTATCTATTTATTTATTTATTTACTCATTCATTCATTCATTATATTATATATATTATAATACATTTATTTATTTATTTATTTATTTATTTATTTATTTATTTATTTATTTATTTATTTATTTATTTATTTATTTATTTATTTATTTATTTATTTATTTATTTATTTATTTATTTATTTATTTATTTATTTATTTAAATTTATATTTATTAAATATTAATTTGTATAATATATATTAAATAAAAAGGATACAATTACTAAATGTAAAGAAACACACACAGTTTCAAAGTTTCAAAAAAGTAATAAGTAATATTATTACTTAAAAATTATATATAATATTCTAAATATTCTAAATATTCTAAATATTCCAAATACAGTGTATATAAATAATACTTTTTAGCATTATTGTAATAAATATTCTTAATTATTAATAATATTATAAATGATCTATAATAATAATTTAAAATGAAATTTATTAATTCAAAATATTAATGACTGTATGATTTATCACTCAATCATTCATAAGCATTTAAAATATATTTTGAGGATATTAATTATTCCCCTTATTTGTCATTATAAAAAAAAAATTGGTTAAATATCTTATATTTATATTTGTTTTCTTTTTGTTGTTTTTTTTTTTTTTTTTTTTTTTTTTTTTGTTTATATTTTATTAATTTTTTTTTTAGTAGATTTATTTATAATAAAAATAATATTTTTAAATTTTTAAAAAATAATAATAAATAATAAATAATAATAAATAATAATAAATAATAATAAATAATATAAAAACAAGAATAAACAAAAAAAAAATTTTTTTCAAGGTGAAATTAACCAATAAAAATTTTGTGATACAATTGTTTCATATTTTATTATTGGGAAAGTTTAAAACATGATTTATAAACTAAAAAATGTCAAAAAAAATATAAAATAAAATAAGAAATAAAATAAAACATTTTACCAAATTAATAATTAATTATTATTTATTATTTTTTTATTTATTTTTTCATGTTTTATTTTATATTTTATTAACTTTTAACCCTAATTGTATTAAATCAAAATATCAAAATATCAAAATAAAACATGAAAAAATAAATAAAATAAAATAGTCTATTGTTTTGGTAATTACAATTTAACAATTAAACAATATATACAATGCTATTTAATCATATATTATAATGAAAAAAAATCATTATTTTTATCATGCTTTAAAATGATAATAAATTTAATAAAAATCCTTTTTTAAATTATTTATTATTAAAGTTTTTAAAGAAAAAAAAACTTTTTTTTTAAGTGGATAAATTTTTTTTTAAAAAAAAATAATAATAAACATTTTTCTAATTAAGGAAAAAAAGGGAATAATGAATTAACGTGTTTTGGTTTAGATCTAAACAATAAAAGTAACAATTTTTGTTAATATTAAATATAAGCATTAAAGAGCAAAACAAATTCTATGAATAATGATAACATTAAAAAGCAAATAAATATAAAATGTAAACTTTACTCATGAAATGGATTCTTTTTCACTTTATATTTTTATTCATCATATAAATTATTTCATTAATAATTACTAATTTACTAATTTATAATACTTCTGTTATGATTATTTAATTGATTATATTTAAAGAAAAACTAATAAACTAAAAATATAATATAATATTAGTTGTTTTTTTTTTTTTTTTTATTTACTATTATAATTCTAATTAAATTAAATAAAACCTTTTTGTAGAATATATTGAACAATATTTAATATTTAATTTTTACAATATATTATTTATTTATTTATTTATTTATTTATTTATTTATTTATTTATTATTTATTTATTTATTATTTATTTATTTATTTATTTATTTATTTATTTATTATTTATTTATTTATTTATTTATTATTTATTTATTTATTTATTTATTTATTTATTTATTTATTTATTTATTTATTTATTTATTTATTTATTTATTTATTTATTTATTTATTTATTTATTTAATTTTATTTAAATTTTATTTATTTCTTTAAATTTTATTTATTTATTTTTTATAATTATCTTAAAATTAAAATTTTATTATTTGTTTAGTTTTTTCTATTATGACATATTTGATTAAATATATTTTTTATAATTTAATAAATTATTATTAAAGATCTTCATTCCGTATTAAATTAAATTTCTTATTTCAAAATATTATTTAATCGATTAAAAGAAATGAAAAGTCAAAATATAATAATATATAAAAAAAGATTTTCAAATCATTATAATACATTTGCTTTTGTATTGCTTGTGAATTTAACAGAAAATAAAATAGTATTTATAAAATAGTATTTATTTTTCCTAAATATTAATATTATAATGATTTATTCTTATATATCAATAATACATGATGACTTTAAAGTTTAAATAAAAAAATATAAGTATTACAGATTAATCTTTCATAATTTTTTTTTTTTTTAGAAATTTCAATTTATTATTATTATTGATAAAAACTTTTAAATATTTATATTTTATAAAAAGTATAAAAAAGAAAAAAACAACATATATTAAATATATAAATATATATTTATTTAAATATAATAATTTATAATTTATAATTTATAATTTATAATTTATAATTTATAATTTATAATTTATATATATTTAACGAAAATCATAAAAGAATAATCAATGTTAAATTTTTTTTACCGCATTCTTCTTTAATAAATGTATAAATAATGTATAATATACAAAATAATTATAGAATTTTATATAATATAAAATAATATAAAAAAAGAGTAACAAAAAAAAAAAAAAAAAGAAAAAAAAAAGAAAATCAATTCAATAACCGTTTATAGAAAACGGTAAAAAAAAATTTTTTTTCTTTAGAATAATTTTTTAATATATTTTAAATTAATCAATGTATAAAATTATATTACATTATTAATTGTAATATATTTTGTATTTATTATTTAAATATTCAATTATATTCTTTTCAATATATTACTTATTACATGAATATATATTTTAATATATTGTAAATATATAAATATATAAAATAAAAAAAAAAAACACAAAAAAAAAAAATAAATAAAATAAAAATCTTAAAAAAAAAAAAAAAAAATATGTAATATGTAATTATTTAGTAAATAATAAATATTCACAATAGCATCATAAATTATTAAATAATTTATTTATAAATTAAATTCTTTAACCGTAAAAAATTTAATTTAAAATTAATTAGAATAATAATTATAAATTTATTATATGAAAAAATACTATATTAATATATTATGTGAATTATTATTAATATATTTATATTTATTGTGTTCAATATTTATTATAAATATATAATTTGCTGTTAAATATTTACAATATTTATTTCTAAAAAATATTATATATTAAGTGAAAAAATTGAAACAATATATACACATAATTATATTATAATACATTTCAATATATTTTATAGTAATAATAAATATAAATATAATAAATAATAAATAAAATAATATAAATATTGCTTTATTTTATTTCAAAATTAAATAAATATTCAATTTATTTATATTAAATTTGACAAACTTAATATATTATAAAATATAATCTATTATATATTTTATTCTTTTTTGGATTGCCTTTTTTTTTTTTTTTTTAATTTTTATTATTATTTATTAATACATGAAAATATTATTTATTAAAGTTTAAAATTTGTACATTATTAAATATGTTTTATCATTAAAGTTTTGTTCTATTAATATAAAAGTTTTATTATTAATTCCATTTCTGCTACTTTTTTATTTAATAAATAATAAAAAATTGAATTTTTATTTCAAGATTTTATTACATTTCTAATAAAATATTTTTATGAATATTATTATTATTAAAGTTTATATTATCAATAAACGTTTTATATTTTAAATAAATAAAATAAAAAAAATATATAAATTATAATTATTGTATCACCCTAAAGTCTAAAAATATATTAATAAAAAAGAGGATTTTTTTTTTTAAATCATTAATTATTAATATATTTCTAATATAAACTAATATATTATTGTAATATATTTCCAATAAACTTTTTTATTAAATATAATCTTAATAAATCAATAATATATTATTAAATAATTTTTTATTATTAAATAATATATATTAATATAAAATATATATGGCAAATATAATAAATCTTTATTTCTATTAAAAAAATTAATTTATATTAAATATAATAAATAACAATATTAATGATTATAATTAATAGATTAATATAAATAATTATTTTTAATATTATTTAATTATCATATAATGTAGTCATGATGAGGGCCGATTTTATTAATTTCAATTGTATTCAAATAGTATAATAATATATGAAATCAATTGAATTTTTATTTAATACATATATTAATAAAAAAAATCATATAAAAAGTAGTTATTATCGTCTTTTAAAAATTATCTTTTTCAATTTTAATTATCAATTTTAATAATAATTAAAAAAATAAAATAACAATATATATCAGGATTTATTTTTCAATTTGAAAAAATAAATAAAAAAAATTTGTAATTGAGTAATCAATAAATTTATTATATATATATATTATTATTATTACACGTTAGAACAAAAATAAAATATATATATATAATATTTCAAAATTTAAAAAAATTGTATAATAATCTTGTATAAAAGAGCAATTCAACATATTTTTATTCAAAAATAAATTATTTGTAACAAAATTAAATCTTTAATTCTTTTTTTTGTAAAATACATTTAATTGTTTATATAAAATCAATTCAAAAATGAGATTATCCAAAGTTTTATTATTATTATCTGCTGTAGTTACTTTTACTTACGCTAATGGTTTAGAACTTTCTGAACCAGAAGATGGAGCTAATGGAGAAAATTTTGATGCTGGTTTTGCTGAAAATTCAGAACCAGAAGTTGATCACAACATTGCTCCAGTTGAAAGTCCAATAAGTAATCCACCAGCTGCAGTTTCAGAACCAATTGATTCTATTCCAAATCCAACTGAAGAAACTACTCTTCCACCAAAACAACCACCAGTTGATACAAGTAGTAGTATTCCAGCTGGTCTTCCACCAAAGAACCCACCATCAGTTCCATCTACTCCAGCTGCTGCTGATGTAGCTCCAGCTAATCAAGAAGCTGCTGATACTATTCCAAGTCCATCAGATACTGCTGGTTTAAGTAATGGAAATGTTGAAGCTGATAGTGCTGAAAAATCTGAACCAGAAGATGCTGCTGCCGGAGAAAATGTTGCTGCTGGAGATGATAATGGTGAAGGTTCAGATGATTACGGAGATTCTAAACCAGTTGATCAATTAGATGGTATTGCTCCAGCTGATACTCTTGATGGTGCTAATGTATCTGATGGTGAACAAGGTGCTGATGGTATTAATGCTGCTGATGCTAATGATGAAGGTGAACAATCTAGTCCAGATGGTGTTGAAGGTGCTGAAGCTGAAAAAACTGCTGATGGTAATGATGAAGGTTTATCTCCAACTAGTATTGCTGCTGGTCTTTGTGGTGCTGCTGCTGTCTCATCAGCTGGTATTTTCTTCTGGGTTAAAAAATCCAAACGTCAAGGTTATGTTCAAAGTGTACGTACCCAAATTTCAATGGTTTAAGAAAATTATAGATAATAAATACATATAATACACTTTTACACAACACAACACACAAAATCTAATATAAAAAGATACGCATTTATTTATATAACATTAATTAATAAGAAATTTATAAAGAAAATAAATTATTTTAATAATAAATCATTACTTTTTTTTTTTTTTATATTAAAAAAAAAATAATAAATTGATCAATATTTTATTTATAAACGATTATTAATCGTCATTATATTTTTAATATTGATGTGTAAATTATATAATAATATATATTAACATCAACATCAAAATGAGATTTTAATTTTAATATTTATAATAATTACTATTTTTAAATTTTTTCTTTTATAATTTATCTTTTTAAAATAAATAAAAATATATATATAAAAAAAATAATAATAATAATAATAATAATTAAGTGTTTATTTTATAGAATTTTATGTAATATATTTTAGTATATTTTTATTATTATATTAAAAAATATAAATTTAATATTGTTAATATTTTATAAGTATTTATAATAATTAATTAGATAATTTATTATGTATTATTATATATAATTTTGTTTATATAATTATTATTTAAAGTATTATTTTAATTAATTTAAAATTATATGATATGATGTTGTTTTACTATAAGTTATTATAATTATAATTTAATTTATTTTTTCTTATTATTACCTAAATTAATAAATAATTAAATGTATCTGTATCAGTAATTTGTTTTTTTTTTTTTTTTATTTATTTATTTTATTTTATTTTATTTTATTTTATTTTTTTTTTTTTTTATTTTAATTTTTTTTTTATTTTTTTTTTTTTTTTTCATATTTATAATTAAATGTATCAATAAATTTGTTACATTATTTTATTTTAGAAGGAAACATGAACAAGCGAATAAATCGATTAAACCTAAAATTTTATAAAATAAACAATTTTGAAAATTTAAGAAATTACTTCAAGCTTAATCTAGAATTTCCAAGAATATAGCAAAGGTTTCAAGTGGATACTTAGGGCAAGATGTGTATAAAAAAATTGATGTGCTAGAGTTACTAAGCTGCTAAAATGATTAATAATTCTTCTTGTTCTAATTATTGTTCATGTTGTTTCCCATTGCCGAAAGTTATCAGAGAATTGAATTGACCATTGGTTTATAAATTGCTTCCTATTTAAAAATCTTTGTATTAATCATTTCTCTGATCCAAGTGGAATAGGATAAATCAATTTTACTTTAATTCTACCATTATATGTAGAATTAAGGGGCTAGTATGGATTTATTGTTTTTTTTTTTTTTTTTTTTTTTTTTTTTTTATGTATTACTATACAACTTTTTTTTCCCCTCCAGTATTATTATTATCTATAATGTTTAACTGCTTTTTTTTTTTTTTTTTTTATAATTAATATCCTTTTTTTTTTTACTCAATAAAAATAATGTACAAATTATGTGCTTTAAAAAAAAAAAACCTTAACTATTGAAAATAAATTACTGGAAATATCTAAGGACTAGGACTCGAACGAAGATTATAAAGATAATATCTATTACTTGATGCTTAACACTCCTCTTCTGAGGACCTGTACTTCCATTCATTTGGAATGCTCAGAAGAGGGTAAATGCCTGTCGATACATGGCGACGTTAAGGGCATTTTATGAAGTCTCCTAAATAATTGTTCTTTTTTCTAATAATATGTATAAGCTGGATATGCAGGAAATGAGATATTTGTATTTTCTTTTAAATTTACCTTTCATGTATTTCTGTATATTATCACTGTATGAATCCATTGTAATTGCGTTAATTATTGTATGAGCTTGATTCACTCAAATGCATGTGCTTATACTTTATTAGAGTTTAGAATAGTTATTTTTGAGTTCTTCACCTTTAACTTTTTTTTAATTTCATGAATTTAAGAATTTACAAGATTTCAAATATATTTACATTCGCAAAAAGAGATTTTATAACAACTATCAATATTCTAAAAGTGTTTTTATAATAGTGTAAAGAAGATAAACAATTGTAAAATTTAAACAACAGTGAAAAATTTACATTCAGTTATTACTAGTCTACATTTTTTTTAACTCGATCTTTTTAGTTTAAAAAAAAAAAAAAAAAAAAAAAAAAAAAAAAAATATATATATATATTTTAGTTTTGCACTTTCATTTTTCTTTTTTATTTTTTTCAATATTAAATATATATAATCACAATGGTACGGAATTTTTATAATAGTAACGAAAATAGTAATGTGTTTGTTCGTGGTTTCCGTTGTTATGGAATTGATATTAACAACACTAGCATTATCTTCATCAATGGCCTTCACTCATGGACCAATGCATATATGATGGATTTTCTGGAATCGAAATTTAAGGAGTTCAACAAGTACATTCTTTCAGTTAAACGATCTATGTGTTCTAGAGGTTGGTATTTTAGGATCAAGGTTTTATCATCTGACTTCAAATTTGATGATTTCAAAAAGAAATTTGTATCACATATCTCAAATGCTCGCTTGTCGTATAGTAATTGCACTCATTATATTCGTAAAAGATCACTTCAACAGACCAGAAATCAACTATTTTCTTCTTCAACAAACTTTAATGATTCAATCAATAACCAAAGTAATTCTACAACAAACTTTAATGATTCAATTAATAACCAAAGTAATTCTACTACAACATCCTCACAATCTAATACTTCAGATTCTTCTCAACGCAACTCATTAGTTAGTATACACTCTAATCTCAACTCTCTTAATTCTATCAAAGATAAATTTACTTTTTGTCTCAGTTGGAATACCAATGGATGGAACCATGAAAAGAAAGATAGTATCGAATACTTTATCACATTATTCAAACCTCTTTTCCTCTGTTTTCAAGAAACAAAGAATGGTTCTGGTTCCAATAGTAGTCAACCATGTAAAGTCACTATTCCCAATTACCGTTATTTTGTTAGAAGAGCAGTTGATAGTATTCCAGGCATGAGAGGTTTATTTTTAGGTTTTCATAAATCTTGTCAAGCAATACTTGAAGAGAATTCATTTAATTACATTATTTCCTTAACCAATTATAATATCTACGACTCTAAATGCTCTGTTGGAAATGTATATATCCCGTCAGCTCTCATTCTACACAAGTGAAGTGTGCTTTAGCAGAAGTTATTGAATGGCTTAATATTCATCGTGATCATGCTTCTATTCTTGTTGGGGATTTTAACATGAAAACAGTGGACCTTGAAGAAAAAATATCACAAATTAATGGTTGGATGATTTTACCTCTCAATAGTTCAAGAATCTCTTGGGTTCAAGGTAATTATCTTCAGATATTGATCATGCTTTGGTTAATTATAAAATGTTGAACCTTATATCGTATGCTTCTTTTATTGATTATCACCCAGTCTCTGATCATAAACCAATGCTAGTATATTGTAAGAAAAACTTTGTTGATCTCTCCTTTACTCACCCAAAAAAGGTTGTTCAATGGAATAGAATTCGCTGTAAGGAAATGAAAAACGATATTGTTGACAATAACAAGTTTGCTATTTTAAATAATGAGATTTTTAATAATCCTTATCTTTCTATTGATGATCTAGTTGATAAGTTTATTGATACATCTAATTCAATTGCAGAGGATCTTGAAATTACATCTTCTACTGAAATTAGGAAATCAATGTTCCATATGTCACGTAATATTTACTGTCTTCAAAGAATTAAAAGCTTGAAGTATCGACAAATTAAAAAGAGCCATTTAGATTATGAACCTAATCAATTTATTATCCTTGTTGCATCTTATAATAAATTATGCCAATCTATTCATAAAAAATGTAATGAATTTAGAAGACAAAACTATTTATTTTGGATTAAAATAGGCTGCGAGGCTACCTTAAAAAATGACAGCAGAAAATCATGGTCATGGATTAAGAAGAATATTAAAAATAACAATCAGGAGTTATTTATACCTCATCCTATCAGAGACCACCAAGATAACTTAGTGTATAGTACTAAAGATCAATTAGATGTTTGGTGTAATTATTATAAGAAACTTAGTAATGACTCTACTGGACATAGCATGAATAAAAAATTCTGGAAGTATTCTCCCGCTATCAATCGTATAAAGAGTGGAAATAACATAGTATGGGATATTAACCAAGATATCAGCATTGAAGAAATCAAAAAGGCCATCCTTTCTATCCCTAACTTTAAAGCCTCGGGTCCCGACGGTATCCCTATTGAATTTTATAAAGCTTTAATTCCTGATTCCTCTTCAGATGACTCTGCAAATAATGATTCCTATATTCCGGCTGGTCTTAGTTGTTTCCATTTCTTAATTAATCGTATTTGGAATGGTGATTTTCCTATTTTTTGGAATAATGCATCCATTGTTTCTATCCCAAAAAAAGGCGATCTTTCTAATTGTGATAACTATCGTGGTATCTCTCTTATCAATAATGGTATTAAGATTCTTTCGAAAATTATTGCTTCTAGAATTTCTGAATATGGTATAAGTCATGGATTCATTAGACCAGAACAATTTGGCTTTCGGAATAAGGAAGAATGTATTAGTCTTTTTATCTCTATTCTTTCTATTTGTCAAAGACGTAAATTCAAAGGGGAAGATACTTATTTAGCTTTTCTGGATCTTAAAAAAGCTTACGATTCTGTGCCCATCTATAACATTTTATCGAAAATTTATACCCTTGGTATACAAGGAAAATGCTTTCAATTTTTGGAGAACCTATATCTGTCTTCCAAAGCTTGTGTTAAAATTAATGGACAATTTTCCGATTCCTTCAGTATACTTAAAGGAGTTCGACAAGGATGTCCCTTATCTCCTATACTTTTTAATTTGTTTATCAACGACATCTTCAACGATTGCCTGCATAATGGTGTGAAAATAGATACTGAATATTGTTGTGGAGGATTATTTGCTGATGATATTGTTCTTTGTGCCCCTAGTAGATCTCGTATGAATAAACTTCTTCGCTCAGTTAGTAAATGGGCTAAGGACAATGAGATGACTTTTGGAATTAATAAATGTGCCACATTTGCTGTTAGACATGAAAATTCGGAATATATTCTTAGAGAAGACCCTACCTTTTATTTAACAGGAATCCCAATCCCTAAAACAGATTGTTATACTTACCTTGGTGTTCCCTTTCACAAATCTCTAGATTTAAAATTCGTTATTAGTAAAATGAAAAATAAAGTTAGTAAGGCTTTGTTTTCAATTCAAGGTTTTTTAAAAAATGATCTGATTCCTATTCCTCTTAAAAGAACTTTATTCTCTGCAAAAGTTATTGGACAAGTTTCCTATTACGCTCCTTTGCTTGGTTCTAACAAAAACAATACTAGTTCTACACAAACAATTATTAACAAAGGTTTTTATTGGATTTTAGGCTACTCGAAACCTAATTCTTTTGTTTCTATTTATTGCATCTCAAAAGAACTCAATATTCCTCCACTTTCTGGTAAATGTGCTTTAGCTCAGGTTAGATGTTTTAATAAGTGGAAGGACTCCAACTGCATTATCTCTAAGATAGTTAATAATGTTGCTACAACAAGAAAATGGACTTGGGACAAAGAAAGTAAAATATTAAATGATAAATTAAACAATATTTCATCCTCTTCTAAAGAAATTATGGAATTCTATTGGGACAGAGACATGAACAGTGATAAATCAATTAAAGCTAAAACTTATAAATTGTACAAATTTGAAGAATCAAGGAATTACTTAAAACTTAATCTAGAATATACTGAATATAGCAAAGGTTTTAGGTGGATACTTAGGGCAAGATGTGGATATAAAATCGATGCTAGAGTTGCTAAAGCTGCAAAAATGATTAATAATTCTTGTCCTAATTGTTGTTCATGTTGTTTCCATTGTGACAGTTATCAGAGAATTGATCATTGGTTTATAAATTGTTTCTTATTTAAAAATCTTCGTATTGATCACTTCTCTGATCTAGATAGAAATTTTTTTTATTTTTTAGATAGTCTTTTTAATAGTTTAGTTAGGACCAGTAATAACCCTAGTGTAGATAATAGAATTAATAGTATTGTTAAGGGTTATAAAAATAGTAATAATATGAGGTTTAATTGTATTAGTAATATAGATATATTAGGTAATAAAAAAATAGTTAATAGGTATAGTATTTATATTTTTTTAATTGGTGGAAGGGATTATGGTTTTAGTGATAGAATTAACGATAGTCCATACAAAATGGAATGGGAATGTTTGTTTAAGTGTCAGACTGAATCTGGTACTTATTCAAAATCCCCATTCTTGTTGCGATCTGCGGCTCTATTGAATGATATCATACCTGTTGTCTGTAAAAGACAACATATATTGTTCAATAAATTTAAAACCAACCTCTCCAGGAACGTCAATGCTGATAACACAGTAGGACAGCCTAGTAGGGCAAATGCCGATCCTATTTCCGACCCTAGTGGAATAGGATAGATCAATTTTACTTTAATTCTATATTTAGAATTAAGGGCTTGTATGGATTTATTGTTTTTAAATATTATTATACTATTTTTTTTCCCTCCAGTATTATTTATTATTATCTATAATATATTACTGGTTTTTATTTTTTTTAGTATCATTTTTTTTCATTATGTGTTTTTTTTATGATTCATGTATTTTAATATTTAAATTCAATAAAGTTGACGTACGAATTGTGTGCCATAAAAAAAAAAAAAAAAATAAAAAAAAAAAAAAAAAAAAAAAAAAAAAAAATTTATTTTTATTTTTATTTTTATTTTTTTCTGTACAATTAAACTATAAAAATTCAATATAAAACGTTAAATAATCGATTTTTTTTATTGAATTTGAATATTACGAGTTTCATTTTTTGGTAAAATTTTATTAATCGTTACTTCTAATAATCCATTTTCCATTTTAGCTTGAATAGTTTCGAGATCTCCATCTTCAGGAACATTAAATGTTCTTTCAAATTTACCATAATTACTTTCTTTTAAAGTATATTTTCTATTATTTTTTTTGTTATTTTTATTACTTTCTTCATTTCCATTTTCATTAGAAGTAGAAGGATTTTCATTAGATGTAGAAGGATTCTCATTTTTATCTTTATTTTTGAAATCTATTGGTTTTCTTTCACCAGCAATAGTTAAAATACGATCTTCATTGATTTCCATTTTTATTTGATCTTTAGTCATTCCTGGTAATTCAACTTGAAGATAATAATGCTTTTCATCTTCACTAACGTTAATATTTGGAATGTAGCTATTATTATTATAAGAAAATGAATATGTATATATATACGTAGGAGTTTTATTACACTTAATTTTATATTGATAAGGATAATTAAAGAAATTATCCTCAAAAATGTGTAATAAAGAATTCTCTAATAAAGATTCACCAAAGTTAAAGAACATTTTATTATATATATATAATATTTTTATTGTTATATTTATATATTTTAAATTTCTATTTATTCAAATTTTAATATATAACTTGATTTGAATATTTATTATTATTATTTTTTTTTTTTTTTTTTTTTGAAAAAATTGGAGGTATTTATACTAATTTCAAAAATTAACAATTTATTATTAAATATATTGTTATTAATAATATTTTATAAATAATCGATTTTTATTACGAATATTTAATATTTTTCTTTTTTAAAAAAAAAACCTATTTAATAATATTCTTTAAAATGAATATATATATATTAACCGTATATATTCTATTTTTAATTATTTAATATAATTAAATATTATCCATTTATTATCTTTATTCTTTAACATTCCAAAAACTAATTATATTTTTTTTTCCTTTTTTTCTTTTTTATTTCTTCTTTCAAATTTTTTAATGTTTCTTTTTCTATTTATTTCTTATGAATTTATTAATTTATTTATAAACATATAATTTCTTATTCATTATTAATAATTAACAACTATATAATATAAACATTATTAATAATTGTTAAAAAATATAGAATATGTAAAATGTCTGAAAGAGCAAATTCAAAATATAAAAAAACCATTTTGACACATACTTTAACATGTTATAAATTTTTTTCTTTATATTTATATATTTATTATGTATATAGAATATATCTAAGATAAGAAAAATAATAATAATAATAATAATAATAATTATAAATGATAATAATAAAAATAAATAATAATAATTATAAATGATAATAATAAAAATAAATAATAATAATAATAATAATAATAATAATAATAATAATAATAATAATTAGTAATTAATAATAATTCATTTAATAATTATTATTAAAATTTTTATAATATTATTATAAGTTTTATTCTTTTTCAGTTTTTTAATTTATTTTCTTTTTTTTTTATTTTCCAAAGTATTCTAAAATTTTTCCTTTTACTAATATTTAATAAACACATAAATTTTTATATATTATTAATCATTTATATAATAGTAACCAATAGTTTTATTATTTTAAAAAATTTAATTTATAATAAAATGCTTAGTATATCCATTTTCATAATTTTTCCTATTACCATATTACTAAAAAAAACTAATTTAAAATTTATTTTATTACTATAGAAATTTAATTTAATATTTGTTATTAATATTAATATTGATTTTATTGTTTAATTATTATTAAAAATGAAATTATAATTTTTTTTATTAAGATTAAATAGTTTTTAGAAATTATATGAAAAAAAACATATTTATTATCCTTATTTTTTTTTTTCATTTAATAAAAAAAATTCTTTTTTTTTTTCTTCCTTTTATTTCTATAAGTTTCTCTTTTTTCAATTATTTATTTATATTATTCTATATGTTTCTTTTAGTTATCCTCGAATAAGTACCTTCTTATTTAGATATAAATATAATAAATTTCTGATATTATAATAATTCCAGAAACTTATTATATTATTCTTTAATATTAAATATTTACTATAGTTTTTTTTTTTTTTTTGTAAATAAACTTTTATTTTATTTTATTTTATTTTATTTTATTTTATTTTATTTTATTTTGCAAAGATTTCTACTAGTACTACTTGTTGTATGAAGATTATATAAAAACATTTATAGTAAATAGATATACCTGACAACCTTATACATAAAATTAAAATTTTCCCTTAACAATGAATTATAATTATAATATTGTTTTTTGTTTTATATTAAGCATTTGTTTTATTTAGAAAATATTAGTAGATTAGAATATATTCTCTTAATTATTAGATAAATACTAAAATTTAAAGAGTATTATTAAATGGTATTACTATGATGTACAAGCTTCTAAAAAAAATAAAATAGCTCAACTTTGAACAGGAAAAATTTAGTGTTCTTGTATTCAATATTCAATATGAATGTATTAATTATTCTTAAAAAAGAAATTATAAAACAAAAATAAAAATAAAAATAATAAAAAATAAAAAAAAAAAACGAAATATTATACTGTTATTAATTGCTTCGTTTTTATTCCATATATATATATATATTTGTTATCTATAGATTTAATTATATTAATTAGATATTTTATAAATATTTTAGTTCTTATTTAAGTTTTCTTTAAAAAATTTCTTTTTTACATAAGTGATAATTTTTTGCGTAGTATCTCTTTAAATAATTATCTGAATTGGCTAAAAATATAGATATATTGTGGTTCTCGAGAATAGGGAAACTGTAAAAAAAAAAAAACTTAATTATTTATGAAGTTAACATTTATTTATTTATTTATTTTTTTTTTTTTATAAAATATTACTAAATTTTTAAGGGTTAAATTATATTGATTTAAATTTAAATATATAGTCCAAACCCTTTATATCACCAATAAATTTTTTTTTAATATATATATATTTTTATAATAAAAATAGAATTATAAAACGAATTAATCTATTCAAAAAAAGTAATTTCAATTGATTTTTAATGAACTTAATATTTAAATACATTAGTATTCGCGATTTTTAAAATTTGGTTTCGGAAATATTGAATATTTGAGGATCAATTATTTTTTTAAAATGTGAAAGTATCCAGATGGCCATGAGTAGTTAAGGCGAAAGTTAAATAGCGAGCTTAGAGTTAAAGGCACACGATCGAGATTCGCCAATGGCTGTTTGGAAAAAATGTGAAATGCTTCTATAGTGTAATGGTCAGCACCTTGGACTCTGAATCCAATAATCCGAGTTCGAATCTCGGTAGAAGCTCCATTTTTTTTTATTTTTTTTAAAAAAAAATATATTTTGTTATTCTAATTATATTATTATATATTAATATTATTTATTATTATTATTATGATTAAAATATAGATGAGTTATTATTAAATATTTATGTTCATTTTAAAATAAAATAAACTTTTATTAAGCTTCTAATTAATTAAGAAAGAAGTTAAAAAAAAAAAAACAATAATAAAAATAATGGTATTATTAATAGTTAAATACTTCATAGTTAATAATACCATTATTAACTATGAAGTAAAAAAAAAAAAACACCAAAAATTTTATTTATTATTGTACCATGTTAAAAAAAATAAGTAAATGGATGATAATAATATACGACACGTGATCGGGTTTTCGCTATGGTTAAATAATTAATTAATAATCCTCAATACTATTAATTTTTAATAATATATAAAATTTTTTTTTATGTGGTAATATTTTATAAACTTTAAAAAAAAAAAAAAAAAAAAAATTAATAAATCAAATTCAAATTGAAGATTAATTAATTTAAACTATATATATATATTATATATATTATATTATTATTAAATCAATAATATAAAAAGTCATAACAAGCGAACAAATAAAATGATTAAGATTGATTTAATAACAGGTTTTTTAGGTTCAGGTAAAACCACTTTTATTAGAAAATATGCAAAATATTTAGAAAGTAAAGGTGAAAGAATTTGTATTATTGAAAATGACCATGGTTCAGTTAATGTAGATTTAATGTTACTTAATGATATAAGATCAAGTAAAATTGATGTAGAAATGGTTGCTTGTGCTTGTAGTGGTGATAAATCAAGTCATAAAAGACGTTATAGAGCTAAACTTATTACAAGCGCCATGTTAGGATATAACAGAGTCATTGTTGAACCATCTGGTATTTATGATATTGATGAATTCTTTGATACTATTTATGAAGACCCACTTGATAGAATGTATGAAATTGGTAATGTTATTGCCATTGTTGATTCTGGACTTGAAGATGATTTATCAAAAGAATCTAATTATATTCTTGCTTCTGAAGTATCTTGTGCAGGTGCCATTATTTTTAGTAGAATTCAAGAACAAGCTGATAAAGCTGGTAGTATTGAAAAAGTGAAAAATCATGTTAAAAAGGCTCTTACTGATATTAGTTGTAATAGAAATATTGATAATGTTATTATTGCTAAACCTTGGGATGAATTAACTACAGATGATTTTGAAAAAATTAAAACTAGTAGTTATGTTCGTGCTTCATTTGTTAAAATGCCAGTTGCTAGAGAAAATGAATATAAAACTTTCTTTTATGTAAGATTACATATTACAAAAGAAGATTTAATCAATAGAATAAATAAAGTATTTGCAGATGAAAAGGCAGGAAATGTTATCAGAATTAAAGGTTTCTTACCTCTTGCTGATAATAAATGGGTTGAAGTTAATGCAACTAAAAAAGAATTAAAAATTAATGAAGTTAATGATGGTCAAGAAGTACTTCTTGTAATTGGTGAATGTATGGACAAAGATGTTATTACAGGTTACTTCCCAGAAGCTCTTGTTATATAATTTATATATAATTAAATTAATAAATCTTTATTCAATTCTTTATATATATATATTATAGTATCGAAAACAAAAAAGATAGTATATCCATCATATAATAATTATGATGTATTTATTATATTTTAAAATAATAATATAATTTAAAAAAAAAAAAAGAGAAAAAATTCAAAATCTTTCAATAAATTCTTTAATAATAATAATTAAAATAATATTTAAAAGAAGAATTGAAAAGTAAAAAAAAAAAAATAAAAAATAAATAATTTTTGTAATAAATACCCAATTTATTAATAATAATATTTTATCCTAATTAATTAAAATATATACCATTTTAATTTATAAAAAATATTTTAATAATATTTTGAAAAAAAAATATGTATATATATATAAACTATCTAAAAATTGAGTATAAGAAATTTAAAAACAAAAAAAGGTAAAAAAAAAAAAAAAAAATAAAAAAAAAAAAAATAGAAAATAAAACAAAACAAAATTTAACATTTCTTTGAAAAGATAAAAAAATAATTTTAAATTTAATAGTAATAAAAATAAATTATCAAAAAAAAAAAAAAAAAAAAAAAAAAAAAAATATATATATATATATATATATATAAATGTTAAAAATAAATTTAAAATAAAATATAAGTTTTTTTTTTTTAATATTATTTTATAATATAAATGAAATTTACATAATTTTCCTTCTTTCTACCTATCTTATTTTATTTTATTTTATTTTTTTTTTTTTTTTAAATTATTAAATTGTTATTAATATAATTCTATATCTCAATGTATTTATAGTTTAATATTAAAATTATATATATATATATATTTAAATATACTTTTTTTTTTAATATTTATTATAAAGAAAGAGATTAATTCTACTTTTTGAAAGTAATTAAAAAAATCCATTTAATACCTATCAAATATGTATAATTAGGAGTTATTGAATTTTAAAATAATGAATAAAATAATCTTTAGTAAAGAGAACATAATTAATAATTATACTATTCTAATAAATGACATATTGTATTGAACACATTAATATAATATTTTAAATATGACGTTCAATATAATAAAAAGGATAATTAAATATAATTTTTGGAACAAATTTCAATAGTAGAAGAAAATTTCTTTATAATAATTGGAAACACAGAATTATCCTACCAGATAATTAGGTATCCAAATTGTTTCCCACAGAAAGACCTGAAAAGTAAAAAATATCAAAAAAATAAAAAAATAAAAAATGAAATAATAAAAAATAAAAATAAAAATAAAAAAGTAAAAAGTAAAAAGTAAAAAATAAAAAAATAAAAAAAAATAAAAAATAAAAAATAAAAATAAAAAAGTAAAAAGTAAAAAATAAAAAAATAAAAAAAAATAAAAAATAAAGAATAAAAAAGTAAAAAGTAAAAAATAAAAAATAAAATAAAAAAAAATAAGAAATAAAAAAAAAAAAAAAAGTAAAAAAGTAAAAAATTAAATAAAGAAGTAAAAAATAAAAAATAAAAAATAAAGAAAAACGCTGTTATTAAATGAAAAAAAGTTGACCATTATTGTTTTTGCTTTATGTATTGTTTATTCTTTCATATATTAATAATAGAATGTATAATATAATACATTATTAAAAATAATATTAGAATATATATATTAAACATTAAACAAATACATAGAATTAATAAAAGTGTATTATACTATTGTATAGAATTATAGAATAATATTTAATTATACATAATAGATGGTATAAAAAAAATGTTTAATATTTAATTATTGTATATCATTTTTATTTATTATATATTATATATTGTTTAGTATTTAAATATAAGTAATTTCAATACATCTCATAAAAGTACAATAAATGTTAAACGTAAAGATCAATAATTTTATTATAAATATAAATATATTAAGATAATATAATATTAGTATGTATATAAATATATATTAATTTATAATCTTGACATATTTAGTATTATTTAAATATTATAACACTTTTACAAACTAAACAAACAAACATTCCCCTTTTTATAAAAAGAAAAAAAAAAAAAAAGAATAAAAATTAATAATGATTATAGTAATAATAATATAAAAAAAAACATATGCATATTTAATATGTAGAAATAACAAAATAAACATGCAATATTTACAAATTAAGAATTAAATAAATTATTAAATAATTTGACCGCTATAGAAAAAAAAAAAAAAAAAAAAAAAGAAAACAATATGAAATAAAATAAAAATAAAAACAAAAACAATTTCTTTTATAAATTTTTGAGAAAAAGTCATAATTTTATTTAAATATCATTCAATAATATTCAGTTTATTGACCATAAATTTATATATTAGTGTAATATATATGTTCTAACCTTTATATCGAAATAAGTAATAATAAGTAATAATTAACAATTAACAAGAAAGTATAATATGAATTTAATATTATAATTATAATTATATATATATATATATTTTTTTTTTTGAAAAATATTTTTCAAATGGTTAATATTATTATGTTTCATATATAAAATATAAAATATGGAAAAAAAATTATGGATAACTGATTTTTATATTTTATATATATAAATATCTATATATAAAGATAAAATTATATGGATAAAATAAATTTTGATAGATTCATCATAAATCTTATCATCAATAATAAAATTTAGATTATTATTATTATATTATCTAATTATGATAATTAGTGTTTTTTCTTTTTCTCTTTTTTCTTTTTTTCATATTTTTATTTTATCAAGTTGTATTTCATTATTTTTATTAAGAAAAAAATAATTTTTTTTTTTTTTTGATATATTTAATTTTAATAATTTTATGTATTCTATATATTATTTATATATATTCAATACTATTGTAATTTAATTGAAATTGTTTTTTTTTTTAATTTTTTAAGATTAATTAATTCTAATTTATCATTTAATTTTAATTTTTACCTTTTTTTTTTTTTATAAAATTCTAACAGTTTTAAAGTTATTAAAAGTAATTAACCTTTTTTGGAAAAATATCTTCATAAGCCATAAACTTTATTTATTCTTATTTTATTATATTATTATATTATTAATATATAAATAATATACAGTAATATATCTACAATATAATGTGTATAAATTTTTATTCTATAAAACCAAAGATAAAAATATAAAAACAAATAATAAAATAAAAACATACTAGTGAAAGTACCAAAAAAGGAAATCAATGATCATATAGTTAAAAATGTTTTATTTTTTCATTTTTATTTCGTTTTTAGTTAGGAAGTTTATGGCTTGTATGAAGTAGTATTGATATTCTTCTTTATGAAAAGGAGTTTAAATAATAAAAAGTTTTAATTTATGCATTAAAAATATTATATCTATATATATATTATTTAACAAATCATTATTATTTATTATAATTATTTACTATAATTTATTATCATTTTCATTATTATTATTAAGTATTAATTTTCATTTATTGTAAAATAATTTTTTTTTTTATTATTTTTACTTAATTTTCCTTTTTTTTTTAATTAAAAAACTGAAAGTTAACAAAAAATAAATTAAAACTAAGAATAAAATAATTTCTTATATTTATTGATTTGTTTAAAAGTATATAAAGTTTTTTCTTCTTTATCTTATTTATTAGGGTTTATTATATATTGAGTTCATGAATAAAAGCTTTCTGTATTTTATTTTTTAATTTAAAAATAATTTGAAAATATAGAAGTTTTATATATTTTATTGAAGTTTAAAATATATGAGAAGCGATTTATTTATATAAAATATTAAATATTAAATAATTATATGGAATAATATTTTATGAATATAAAGAAATGTTTTTTTTTAAGAAAATATTATTAATATACTTTTTAATTTTTTCTAAATATAATGAATTATTAAAGTATGATAATTTTTTTAACTAATTTAAAAATTAAATGTTGTTTCTATACTTTTTGAAAATTATAAAGTAAGATAAAAAAAAACAAAAAAAAAAAAACAAAATAAAATTTTTAAAAAAAAACGTGCTTTTAATATTAAATATATGATATGTATAAATTTAAGTTAAATGAAAAATAAAGTCAAAGTAAAGTAAAATTATTAATTTAATGAGTATTATGAAAGATACCTTTTTTATATTAATACTTACAATAGTTTTATTATTTTTATATTAAAAATACGTATTATAATAATTGAATTTTTTTTTTCAAAAAAGTAAAAAAAAAAAAAAAAAAAAAATAAAAACAAATAAAAACTAAAATATAAGAATTTGAAAAATTAGTATAATATTCTCCATATCTCACTTTTTCTTTCTGTCTTTTTTTTTTTTTTTTTTTTTTTTGAATAAATATTTTTTATTTAAAGTTTTTATATTATAACAAATATTTTTAATATTGACATAATAAAATATATTATAATAATTATTATTTTTTTATTAGAATTGAATATTATTAACATTTCAAAAAATAATCATTATTTAATAATCAATTATTTTTATAGACTAAAATATGATGATATAAATTTAGATATTATTTAATAAAATGAGAATCTCTATTTTATTTAGTTTTTTTTTTTAAACTATATAAAATTTATAGTAAATAAAAAAAAATTAATATAGAATTATTATTATTACAGTTAATAATATTATTATAGATATTAATTACTATTATTATTATCTTTAAATAAAATTTTTTATATCTAATTTTTATTATATTATATTTTAAATTATTTAATTTTTTAGCTTAATTAATTTATATATAGACACAATTAATTGATAATAAAAGGAAAGCATTTACTTTTTAATAAATTTGAAACTATAATAATATATTCATTTATATTTAAATGAATATATAAATTAAATTTTAAATTTTTAAAAAATTTTTATTTTATACATTTCCTTTTATGGTCAAAATCTAATTGAATTTTTTTGTGTGTGTAAATAAAATGTTTTTTTTTCAAATAGTTTTTTTTTTTTTTTTATTTTTTTCTTTAAAATTATTTTTTATTTAGAAGTATTATATATAATGCATAATATATTTCATTATTATTTATATAACATATTAATCATTATATATATTATATTTTTATATATGTTTTTATAATTATTATTAATTATTTATATAATTATTTCTTTTTATCATACAGAAATAATATACAATAATAAAAAATATTAATAATTAAATTCAATTATTTTGGGTTAATAGACTAACAAATAAAGGATGCTCTATTTATTTGATAACATATTAAGTATAATTATTTTTTATTCTTTATACAAAATTGATTAGAAAAGTACTTACAAGAATAAAAAAAAAGTTAATATTATCATGTAAGAAAAAATATAAATTATTATAATATTAATATTATTAAGTGGTTATTTTATTATTATAAAAACTAATTAGTATAATGATAATATTAAATTGAAGATTGTAATACATATTTACATATTATTATGCATCTTCTTTACATTTTCAATTATTTGTTTGTATTTTGTATTATTTCAATATTTATTGTTTTTTTTATTATATTTAATTTTATTATAAATACCATAGTAAAGCAGCATTATTTTTTTTCTTCTTTTATATGATCTTTATAGTTATTAAAAAAATTATTTATAATTGTTTAGACTATAATCTATAACCATCATTGATTTAGAGAAAGAGAAAATGAATAATTTTATAGATAATAATAATAATAATAATAATAATTAAAATAATAATAATTGAAATAGTAATTAGAATAATAATAATAATAATAATAATAATATAATAA
Source organism: Anaeromyces robustus (assembly GCA_002104895.1). Taxonomy (NCBI): domain Eukaryota; kingdom Fungi; phylum Neocallimastigomycota; class Neocallimastigomycetes; order Neocallimastigales; family Neocallimastigaceae; genus Anaeromyces; species Anaeromyces robustus. The sequence goes on along the minus strand of MCFG01000401.1, from coordinate 6,181 downwards.
TAATAATAATAATATAATAATAATAATAATAATTAAAATAATAAATAGAATAATTAGAATAATTATTTAATAATCATTAAATAATAATTATTTTTTCTGTATTTTTATTTTTAATTTGCTAATTTAATAGTAAAAAAAAAGAAAGTTTTTAAGAAATATGGTTGGTTATATATATTTTAAATATATATATTAAATTTGAGCTCCTGACTTCGCAAAAAAAAAAAAAAAAAATCAAATCAAAATAAATAATATAATTATAATAATAATAATAGTAATATTTTTTTTTCTTATAATTAATGATTGTAAATATTATAATTTGTTATTATACAGAATCATAATTAATTATTTATAATTGCTCATAATAAATAATAATAATAGTGTTTAGTATTTAAAACGAATATTTGTAATAATTAATTATTCTAAAATAGGAGTTTTAATAATGGCTTTGAAAAAAAAAAAAAAACTAATTTAAAATAATAAGAAAACGATAAATTATATAACTATATATGATAATAATATATATATTTTCTAAATATTAAATATTATATTATATTATTTTTGCTTATTATGGTGTATAAAAAAAAGAAAAGATAAAAGAATAATTATAATATTAAATAATTAATAATGGATGTGAAGAACGTTTAATTTTATATGAATATTAAAATATGAAGGAATTTTTAAAAGGTTTTTTATATATTACAATATAAATATTATAAAATTATAATATGCATTATTTTTCTCTTATGAATGAATGTATATAATATCTGTAAAATATGATAATAAATATTTTAATTAATATATATATTTATAATTATCAATAAAAAAATAATAAAAAATAAAAAAAAAAATGAATAATATATTTCTTTGGTGGAGTACAATAAAAAATAAACCCAAACATATTGAGAGAATAGATTTTTTTATTAGTATTAATTTAATCAATTGGAATTCTTTAAATATATAATGGAATTAAATACTCTATTCTTTATTCATATGACTATTACTTTCTATTATTTTTCTATAATTATTTTATTATTGTTTTTAAAAGTGCACTTTTTAATTTATTGATAATTTATTATTGAACAGTATTGTGTTTTAATAGTTTCTAATGCTTTTTTTTGTACTTTAATTATGTTTTAAAAACAAAAACAAAAACATTTTATTCATTTTAATATATTAATAATAATAATAAATATATAATATTATTTATTTCTACTTATATTATTCATAAAACTGCATTTTAATTATTAATTGATTTATGCAATATTTTTATATTATATTACATTATATTATATAATATAATATGATATACAATATAGAATATGAATATTTTAATTCAGACAAGTTTTATATATATATTTTTTCTTATATTTTTTTTATTTTAATAATAATTATTACTTATTTTATTATATAATCCTTATTTTATTATTTTATTATTTATAGTTCACCTGGCTCATTAAATTTACAAAAGTAAAAAATTTAATAATCTTTTTTTTTTTTTTTTTTTTTAAAAAAAAAGTATATTTATACAAAATTAAAAATATTTCAATATATTATGAATATAAAGTGCTATATAATATGTAGTCTTTTTTTAAATTAATTAATACAAATTAATATATAAATTAATGTAAAATTAATATATTAAAATTTCTTTTTAAATTATATAAGAAATTATACAGAATTTATTTCGTATAATTTTTTTATTTAAAAATAAAAATAAAAATAAAAATAAAAAGAAGGAATACTAAATAAAATTATTATTATATAATTATAATTATAATGTATATAACAAATAGTTTATTTATTATTTATTTTTTTATATAAATATATTTATTTTATATAAAAATTATGTATTTTTATATTTATTATTATATTTATGTATTATATTTAATATATATATTAATATAACTAATTGTATTTAATTATTTTAATATTTTTATATATAAACAAATTAATCTTTTAAAAAGTCAGAGTTAAAAGAAAGAGAGTAAGAGTCAAGAAAGAAACTTACTATATATAAAAATAATTTTTTGTTTTATATTATAAAAAAAATTATACAGATTTTATATTACTTTTTTAATCATTACTAGAAAACACTTTTTTTTGCAAATGACACACACTAATTAATTAAATAATATACATGAATAAATTGTCAATATAAATTATGTATATTTTAATATATATGTAATATGCATATAATTCTTTTTTTTCAATAGAGTAATTAAATAATATATGAAATTAGATTATATTAATTATATAAATTCAATCAATTGTAATATATATATGAATTAAATTCAAAATTTTTTATATTAAATTATATTTTCTTTAATTTATTAATTATATTCTGTCAAGTTTAAATTTAATATTTAATTTTATTATTTTTTTTAGCTAATAAAGCTAGCTTTTTTTATGAATGAATCATCTATTTTTATATGATATATATTTTTACATGATATATATTTTTACAATAAAATTGATAATTTATAGATATTAAATTATAAAATAATATTCGTAAGTTAATAAAAAATTTAAAAGAAAAGAAAAAAGTTAAAAAAAGATATGAAAAAAAGATGATTATTTAATTTAAAATTCATTAAATAATTAATATTCAATATGAAGATATTAAAAAAAATTAAAATAGAATAAAGAATAAATAAAATTTAAAAAGTAAAACAATTTTTTCAATTAATAATTATATTATATTATATTATATTATTATATTATATTCTATTATATTTTATTATTATATTATATTATATATACATTAATAAAGCATCTCATGTATTTTTTGTTTCTATTTTGTGAATGAAAGGAAAAATGGTTGTGACATGTATTGTTAATAAATCGAATAAAAAATACGTTCATTATATTAATAATATAATTAAATATACTAAATTTTAATAATTATATTTGAAATATATATAATAAAAAAGTTTAAAAAGCTTAATTATTATATCTTAAATTTTAACTTTTTATTTTTTCTTTTATTTTTATAAATATTCATTATATTGATTAATAAATAAATGAATATAAATAAATGAATAAACTAATATAATTTTTATTATATTTTTTCATATATTTATATATAATACTATATTTCAATATATTTTAATTATATAATTATAAAAAATATTAATATTATAATTAATAATTCTTAATAATTAGAAATTAGATAATTCAGGAGAATTCATTTATTATTTATGATAATATAATAAAAAGTAAATAATATTTAATATATATTAAATCAAAAACCTATAAATATGTAAAATTTTACTTCAGTTTTTTTATTTTTTTTTATCTTTGCAATAAAAAATAGAATTTCCTTCTTTTATACTTCGTATTTTTTTTTACCATTAAAGAAAGAGAATTTTTTTTTTTTGTTTTCCCTTTCTTTTTTCATATAATTTTTTGATATCTTTTTTTTTTCTTTATATTTTAATTAGAATTAATTTTTTTATAGATTTTTATAGTACTTAATTTCTATAAATACTATTATCTTTCAACATTTATATATCGCTTTTTACATCAAATTATCTTTAAATCGTTTTCCTAAAATGTAAATATATACTTTTTTTTTTTTTTTTTTTAAATGTATTAAATAAATACAAATATATAAAATAATTATATTTTTTTCTCTTTTTTTTCTCTTTGTTTTTTAAATTTTTTTATTTCTTTTTTTTTCTTTTTCTTTTTCTTTTTTCGATAATTTCACTTATATTCTTAAAATTTAGTAATTATTTAAATTATTTTAATAGGATAGTAAAAGAAAAAATTATAATAATTTACTATTAGTAAAAAAAATTTTTTTTATTATTAAATTTTCACATTTTAAATATAGTTCGAGAAAATTTTAGATGTGAATATTTTCAAATAAATTATTATATTGCAGATATTTACATTAGATATAATTCAATATCTTTTAAAAAATATATAAATATATTTAATTAGTTTCGAAAAGTTAGAAAAAATATAAAATTTTTTTTTTTTTATTTTTTTATATTATAGTTGTTGCTAGATTTATACTATATATAATATTATTTTATTTCTATTTCTATCTTGTTTATAAATTAAAAAAAAATTAAAAGAATAATATAATAATATATTCATAAAAAAAAGGAAAAGGATAGGAATAGATACAAAAGAAAAAAAAGCTTTTGATTGCTTTTTTTTTTTTAAATAATAAAAAAAGTTTCTGCTATATATTTAATATATAGCTATAAAAAAAAAAGTAAAAAAAAATAATTATTCTTTAAAAAAGAACGTTATTAATAAAAAAATTATTTATTTTTGTATATATATATAATATATTATTTTTTTTTAAATATTATTAGTTTAAAAAATGCTTAGTTTTCTCAGAGGTTGGAATCGCCCACGTACCTTAAAGGCTCGTAATTCTATGTTAGATCTTCAAGCTAACAGTACAACTGCTACTTTAGCTAACATTGCTGCCAAGGCTTCTACTAATCTTCATGAATATAAAATCTCTTCTCTTAGTGAATCTACTCCATTATATTTAGGTATTGGTGGTACTTATAATGATAGTATTGCTCAATTTAATATTTGTATTTCTGATGGATTAAATCCAGTTCATTATCTTTTCCGTGAAATTGAATTCCCACAAAACCAAGATCTTTCTAATCGTGAAGTACGTCAACAACGTGGTGAAAATATTCAAAATGAAATTATTGAATGTATTGATGAATTTCAAAGAACTCATGATGTTAAAATCATTGGTGCTACTTTACTTAAACCTTTATTAGAATTATGGGGTGTTTCTCGTTTACCTGAAGAACTTTGGGCTAAATTAGATATTGTTCCATTTGTTCTTGACAGTGAAAAGGATATTATTAATTATGATTTTGGAGCAAATTCTGAAGTTCCAGTTGATGCTAATGGTAAAATTCATCTTGTTAATATTGATGATTATAAGAAAACCGTTTCACCAGAAACTTGGGAAGTTCTTATGAAGATGACTAGACGTCTTAGAGATGAACAAAAATTAAGAATTGCTTTCTTTAATGCTACTCCACAAGGTGGTGGTGTTGCTTTAATGAGACATGCTGGTATTCGTCTTTTCCGTCTTTTAGGTGTTAAATGTCGTTGGTTTGTTCCATTCCCAGATAATGATGTTTTCCGTATTACCAAAAATAATCATAATATTTTACAAGGTGTTGCTGATCCAAATCTTCATCTTACCGAAGACAATAAGAAAACCTATGAAGCATGGATTAAGGCTAATGTTGAAAAGTATTGGTTAAATGATGTTTTCCCAGAATGTGATGTTATCTTTATTGATGATCCACAAATGGTTGGTCTTATACCATATATTAAAGAAGTTAATCCAAAATGTAAAATTCTTTACCGTTCTCACATTCAAATTCGTGCTGATTTAGCTAATACTCCAGGATCACCACAAAATGGTGTTTGGAGTTATTTATGGTCTTTCATTCAACAATGTGATTTATTCATTAGTCATCCAGTATTCTCTTTCATTCCAGATGAAGTTCCACTTGAAAAGACTGTTCTTATGCCAGCTGCTTCTGATCCAATTGATGGTTTAAATAAGGAATTAAGTGATGATGAAATGGATTATTATATTGATATTTTCAATAGTATATGTTCTGAACAAGGTACTAAGAATACTCTTGATCCAGAACGTCCAAATGTTATTCAAATTGCTCGTTTTGATCCAGCTAAAGGTATTCCAGATGTTATTGATTCTTATGCTATTTTACGTAAGAAGATGAAAAATGCTAGATATTCTCTTGAAAAAACTCCACAATTAGTTATTTGTGGTCATGGAGCTATTGATGATCCAGATGCTTCAATTATTTATGCTCAAGTTATGGAACAATTAAAGGATCCAAAATATGAAGATATTGTTAATGATATTATTGTTGCACGTCTTCCACCAAGTGATCAACTTTTAGATGCTGTATTACGTCGTTCTTACCTTGCTTTACAATTATCTCATCGTGAAGGTTTTGAAGTTAAAGTTACTGAAGCTTTAGCTAAAGGTATTCCAGTTGTTGCTGCTCGTGCTGGTGGTATTCCATTACAAATTAAAGATGGTAAAACTGGTTTCTTATGTGAAGTTGGTGATTGTGAAGTTGTTGCTCAACGTATGTTTGAACTTTTTGATAATCCAAAACTTCATGCTCGTATGAGTAAAGATTCTTCTCGT
>MCFG01000400.1:0-60811 GCA_002104895.1 Anaeromyces robustus | reverse complement strand
AAAAAAAAAAAGAAGAGATGGGGGAGCTTTTATAGGAATTTCCAAACATCTTAAGGTAACCAGAAAACAGCAGGTAAGATTATTGTTAAATGAGGGTAGTTTTGGTTTAAAAATGGTCAGGTCAAGATGTTTAATTAATAACAAAATAACTAATTAAACAAATATATAATTAATAGGCAAATTTATTTATTAATACACAATAAATTAATTAATTAATTAAAAGAACACGTTTTAAAATAATTAAGTTTTATAATAATATTTTTTATTAATAATTAATTAAGAAAAGTTTAAATAATAATTAGATTATTAAGTCATTAATTCTAAGTTATTTAATAATCTTACAAAGATTAAAAGGAATTGTAATTTCAATCCTTATTTATACTTTTTCTAAATCTAATAATTATTAATACATTTAATTATTATAATCTATTGATAATATATTTATACATGTATAATTTTAATTAAAATATATGAATAAAATAATATTGATAAAAATCTAACTATATAAAACTAATATAAAACTATATAAACTATTAATAAATTTAATGATAAGAATTTATAATCTAAGATTTAGATTTATAACTATTCTAATTATTTAACTAGTTAACTATTTAATTATTTAATTGTTTAGTATACTATTTAATTATTTATCTATATATTAATTATTTTTATCTTTGGATTTTTATGATCTTTTCTGTATAATTAATTCTAGATAAAATGGGATATTTTTAATTATTTAAGATCTTAAGTAAATTTTAAATCTTTTTGAGATTTTTAGAATTCTAAGAATTTCTGTAAATTAATATAATAATCAACTATTCTAATTTTTATAAAAATAATTAACAATTATTATAATATATTATATAAATTATTATTATTATTCTAATTAATATTTCATAAATTATTTGAAGGCGTTTTCTGTATATCTGAATGAATTATTATTATTATAAATTATAATATCATTATTGAAATAAAAAGATTTTATCTATATAAAATATTATAATTATTTATTTATGGATCCTTGTAAATATTTAATTATATTTTTATATTGCGTAAACCTTTAAAGTCCAATATCTCGCCAACCAGTGGTCCAAATGGGCTGAAATTCAGATATGTTGTAGCTCTTGAGCAGAGCTTCCCAATGAGCATAAAATCAAAGCGAAGCGGAGGAAATCTCAATTATTTGGCAAGTTATCGTTATTTTTCTTCTGATTATTTTTATTAATATCTTAAGGGTTAAATTAAGTTGATTAGTATTTATTGGGGGTGTCCCATTTCGCCAAGTCACGTTTTTTTTTGTGGCTAAATAAAACTATGTATGTTTGATGGATTTATGAATATATTATAATGTGGCGTATAAATAATAAAATAAAATAAAATAAAATAAAATAAAATATAATATAATATAATAAAATAAAATAAAATAAAATAAAATAAAATAAAATATAATAAAATAAAATAAAATAAAATAAAATAATAAAAATAAAATAAATGATATTTCATAAATAAAATAATAAAATTAAATAAAATAAAATAAATGATATTTCATAAATAAAATAATAAAATTAAATTAAATAAAATGAAATAAATTTTATTTCATTAATAAAATAATAAAATAATAAAATAATAAAATAATAAAATAATAAAATAATATTAATTATTTTTAATAAAATAATAAATTTTTAAAATAAAACTCTATTGATCATATTTATTTAGTAATTTCTCTTTTATTTTTTTAATTATTAATTAATAATTTTAATATTTAAATCATCTAAACAATCTAACCATAAATTAATTATTTTTTTTCTATCAATTTCATTTTTTCTTTTTTCCAAGATTTCCATATTTTTGTAATATTTAACTATAGCATTAATTTCATCGGTTCTTATTAGTTTCTTTGGCTTTTTTTCCCAATATCCTGCAATTCTCCTTTGGTAGTCAATATTAGATAAGAACTCTTGTTTTTGTAATACATATATTAATTTAAAAAAAGTAGGTTTTTTTGAAAAAATACTTTTTAATTGATTATTATAAGATTCTGAAGCATTGTTTGTAATATGTTTTATATTATTATAGTAATTCCAATTCTTGATATTATAATCAATTAAATATGTATAATAAAAATATTCTAAAAATTCTAAAAATTGAACATAATTATGTTCTTTACACTTGCTTTTAATTCTATTATAAATATCGTATATATAATCTGGATTTATGAATGGAAAATTTGAAATATGTTTATAATCATTATTTAAATCATTGTTACTTATTACTTCTTTAGAGCATAATTTATTAAATTTATTTTTTAATGCTCTTTTGTAGTGCCAAATACAATATTTGATATTTATATTTGGAAATACTTTTTCGGCGGCATTTGATATCGCCTTCTCAAAATCACAATGAAAATACTTTGGAGTAATTTCATTATTACTGTTATATTTAATAGCATTTTTTTTTAGTTCCTCTAATAATATTTCATAATTTATTTGTTCTTTATTTTTTATAATAGAAAAAGAAGTGGTATAAAAACTATTTAATTCTTCAATATACGTTCTTGTTATGAATACTTGTTGAGCTATTGCAGGTGCAGTGTAAAAAGTCCCATCTGCAAATATGTCTTCATATTTTGAAAACAATTCTGCTTGGAATGGAAATTGAAAAATTATAAGATTATCATTTTTGAATATTTTAAATTCTTTACCCTCTTTTGTTTTATAATATTCTTATACATCGGGAATTTCATCAAATGATTTTAAATCAGGAGGTAAATTTTTACTTATATTTCTTGCTATTGAAGATTTAATTGTTTTATATTGACAACATTGAGATCCCATTTCAGGAGAAATTTCATCATATAAACGTTTTGGTTTTATATCAAAAGGAACTGAACTTCTTCTAATTTCATATTTAATTTTATGTTTTACTAATGATGTAGTTGCTTCATATTTTTTTTCAAGATGATTATGTGAGCTATCATACTTTAATATTTCATATTTATCATTTAAAATAATGAATGATTTGCACCTATTCATTGTTTTATATTCAGTACATTTATATATTTTTGAATTGTCTTTTCTTTTAGATGAAAGATTAAATTTATATTTTCTGTTTATAATAATTTGTTCATTCCCTCTATTAGTTTCGCTTATCTCAATTTCTATATTTTCTTCCATTTTCAATAAAAGTTTTTAAATATATATGATTAAATGTTTTAATATTATCAATTTCAATAAATATAATTAATTATATTTATTTATTTTCAATTAATATTGATTTAATTATTCAAGCTTAATATTATTTTAATTCTTTTATATTTAATATTCAAATATTAAAATTCTTATTTTATTATTATCTTTATTATAATTTTTTTATTATTATTTATATATTAATTATTATTATTATTATTATTATTTATTATTTTTATTATCATTATAATAATATTATAATTATAATTATTGATAGTATTTTTGTAACACTGCAAAAATTTATATTATCAAATTTAATTTTTATTTATTTATTTATTTAAATAATTTAATTTAATAGCTATGTATCACCAAATCCCATTTCACCAAGTGGCATATATTATTTATAATTTATTATTTTATTATTATTTATTATTTATTTCTATTATTTATTATTTATTATTTAATCTATTATTTATTATTTATTTCTATTATTTATTATTTATTTCTATTATTTATTATTTATTTCTATTATTTATTATTTATTTCTATTATTTATTATTTATTATTTATTCTATTATTTATTATTTATTTCTATTATTTATTATTTATTTCTATTATTTATTATTGATATAGATATCTATATATGAAAAAATTTTTTATAATTATATTTATTTTAACATTTATTTATTATTTATTCATTAAAATAATTTATGGTAGTATAAACCATGTGAAAATTATATCTTGTTACATTCAAAAAAAATTAATTATAAAAAATAAAAATAAAAAGTTGAATGTGGCTTATTGTTTAAAATAAAATAATTACATTTTTAATATGGCGTATTTATTAAGAAATGTAAATTTTTGTATTTTAATTTGGCGAAATGGGTCACATTCATTAATATCTATTTAATTTGTCCAAACCCTTTACAATATCAATTTAAATACTTTTTAATACTTATTTATTTTATTGAAAATCGAATTTTAAATGATTTAGTCAATAACGAAATTTAATTGCAATTGATCTATTAGTGAATTTAAATTTTAAATCCACTAATATTCGCGACAAAGAGTGTCAAGACATCAACTGCAATTGAAATTAGAATTTATAATTTCAATTACTTTGATATATAATATTATTATTTATTATAATAATTATTAATAATTTTTTATAATAATTATATATAATAATTATAATTATAATATTTTATTTTAAATATTATAATATATAAGATTATTTAAATAATTTAATAATATATTTTAATATATATATTATTTATATATATTCAATTATATTGAATAATATATTAATTTTATTACTATTTAATATCGATATTAATAACTTATTATATTACAAATTATTAATTATATTATACGTTAACGTATCACATTAAATTAATGTATTAAATTAATGTATTAATATTTTATATTATATTTTATATTATTATTATCAAACTTACAAAGTATAAAAGAACATAACATTAAGTTATATTTAATGTTCTTTGTAAGGTTATTAACACCTGAATTATATAGTTACATTAATATTATCAATATCTTATTTTTAAATAAAATTTATTATTAAAAAGTTAATATTAAAAGTGTTATTATTATTATTAAATAAATATTGTATTATTTGCATTGCAATTAATTTAGTTATTATTTTAATTATTATTTAATTATAAAACTATTTAATTATAAAAACTATATAATTAGTCATTCGGCCTAGTAGACTTATTTAAATTAGAAATTAATCCAGTTGGAAACTTAACAAAGAGAAAGTAAAATTAATATGGGAATCCCATAAAATTGGGCATTGTAACGAAACTCAGAATTAATAAAATAATAACCATGGTCTAGTGGTCAGACACTAGAACCATACGGCCGAACCTCTCGGGTTCGACTCTCACTCTTTCCAATTTTGAAAAAATTTTATTTTAAAAATTTATTATCAAAATTTTCTACACTTTTCCATGTTGTAGAAATTACTCGAATTTAATCGATAAAATCTTATCGATTAAATTCTAAAAGATTCTAGTTTTTCTTTTTATCATAAATTTTATTTACCCGAGATTCATTTTAAATCAAAAAATCTAAGTTTCTAGAACTTTTAATACTTTTTACAAACGAAAACTATTTTTCCGTAAAAAGTATAAATATGTGTAAAATTTCGTCTAAAGAAATATTTTTTCTTCGCGTTTTTATTAACTAGTTCTACTTCACCCAAACCTTACAGGCATAAGGGAATTGAAAAGACCTACTACCGATTGAAAAGATATTTTTATTGGAAAAATATAATGGATGATATCAAGAAAACCATCAAATGCTGTATAAAATGTCAATTAAACAGGCCAGAAAGACTACCTGAACCAACAGAAAGATTTGCTTCAACTATTGAAGGTCCCTTCGTCCACTTAGGTCTTGATATAATAGGACCACTACCAATAACAGAAAGAAATAAAGAAATAACAGATATATCATCGTAGCTGTTGACTATTTCACGAAGTGGGTTGAAGCTGAACCTACACCCACTATCACTGCCAAAGACATTATATACTTTTTAAGTAAAATCTTTGCTCGTCATGGCACGCCTCAATGCATTACAGTGGATAATGGCGTTCAATTTGTGGCTGACCTTACAAAAATCTTCTTGGATATGGGAGAAGTGCATTTCGGAATCGTGCATTTCGGAATCGTACATTATTGTATGTGGCTTGATGATAAAATATTTTATAGCCACATTTATCAAAAATAAATAAATAAATAAATACATAAATAACTAAATAAAATCAAAATAAAATAGAATCAAAATAATATTTTATTAATAATCTTTTAAATAATATTTTGTTAAAAATTGTATATAAATAAGGACTTTATTCTATTATTATTACTAAATAAATAAAACTATTATAATCATTAAATAAATAATTATTTTAATAAATAATAAATAAATAAATAAATAAATAAATACATAAATAATTAAATAAATACATAAATAATTAAATAAAATTAAATATTATTTTATTAATAGTCTTTTAAATAATATTTTGTTAAAAAAATTATTTAAAAAAGACTTGTTCTGTTATCATTAAATAAATAAAACTATTATAATTATTAAATAAATAAATATTGTAATAAATAATAAATAAATAAATAAATAAATAAATAATTATTAAATAATTATAAATATTAAATAAATAATTATTTTAATAAATAATAAATAAATAAATAAATACTAAATAAATAAATAATTATTAAATAATTATAATTATTAAATAAATAATTATTTTAATAAATAATAAATAAATAAATAATAAATAGATAATTCTTTAATATTTATTTAACAATTATTGAATATATAAATAAATAATAAATATATAAATATTTAATAAATAAATAAATACTAAATAATTAATTAATAAATAAATAAATAATAATTATTTATTATTTATTTTTCAATTATTTAAAAAAAAAACATATAAATATATGATAAATAAATAAATAAATAAATACTAAATAATTAATTTATAAATAAATAAATAAATAATAATTATTTAATATTTATTTAGCAATTATTTAAAAAAATATATAAATATATGATAAATAAATTATTAATTAAATAATAATTAATAAATAAATAATTTTTTTAATATTTTTTTAAACGGTTATTAATAAAAAAATAATTAGTTACTATATTATAATTATAAATGGAGGAAATTGAAAAAATTGAATTTAGTGAATGTTAAGGATTTGAATGGATTATAGATATAAGCCACATTATATCTATTAAATATTTATTATTCAGCATGTTTATGCGCCCCAAATCCTTATACAATTTAATTATTATTAATTTTATTAATAATACAGTTGAATATAAATTATACTTTTATTTTATTAACAAATTATATTCTTATCTTATATTATTTTTAATATATATTATTATAATTAATATAAATATTAATTTACTTATATTATTGTATTGTTCAATGAAATGTATAAAAGATTGATGAAATATGTATTCTTACATTCTTTGTAAGATTATTAACCTAATAATAATCTAATAAAATATAATAATAAAATAATTAAATAAAACTAAATAAAGAAATAATATTTAAGACTTATAATAAAAACAAATATATTTAGTACACCTTACGTATTATATTATTGAGCATTTCGACCAAGTTAATCTTTAAACCAAACTAAAACTTTACAGTGAAACCAATCGAGGCAAAAAACAACTCATTATTAATGTAACGAAACTCAGAATTTGATAAATAATTAAATTAATAAATAATAATTAATTATAATGATTGATTTTTAGGTTAAATCAAAAATAACCTAAAATTCATTAAAGATCAATTTAATAATTTACTAAAAATTTACAACCAAATTAACTTAACTTCTTCTAGAAAGATATAATAAAACTTAATTTATCAAATTAAATTAATAAATATTATTAAATAAAATTCATTACTTCGAGAAATTACTTTTAATATTAATAAAAATAATAAATTACACTTTAAAAGTAAACAGAACACAAAATGAATACTTTAGACAATGTTTTTAATACTTTTATTAAAATAAAATAAATATTATTATTAATAATTATTATAAAATTATAAATTAAAACACTTTAATAATATAACATGACTTTAAAATAAATTCTTAATTATTCTTTATAATATAATAATAATTCTAAATTAAAAATAACAATTAATTTTATTAAAAATTAATAAACAAACTTGTTTATTTTATTATTCTAAATACTTCTTTTATTAATACTTTAATTATTTTCTACATTCTAAATAATTCTTTTATTAATATTTTATATTATTATAAAACTTAATAATAATAATAATAAATAATAAATAATAATAAATAATAAATAATAAATAATAAATAATAGATAATAAATAAAATAAATAAATAAAATAAATAATAAATAATAAATAATAAATAATAAATAATAAATAATAAATAATAAATAATAAATAATAAATAATAAATAATAAATAATAAATAATAAATAATAAATAATAAATAATAAATAATAAATAATAAATAATAAATAATAAATAATAAATAATAAATAATAAATAATAAATAATAAATAATAAATAATAAATAATAAATAATAATAATAATAATAATAATAATAATAATAATAATAATAATAAATAAATAATAAATAATAAATAATAATAAGTAATTATAATAATAATAAGTAATAATAACTGTCAGAATAATATTTATTGTGTTTATCATAATATAATTAACTTATATTATTTATATAAATAAATAACCCCTTAATATTATTGTATTAACCAATAGAAATAATATATAATCTTTCATTAAATATAAATAGAAAATATTTCTATTTATTTTATTTTTTAATAATAAGATAATATGTAGTAAAACTATTATAAAATATAATAAAATATCTTAACATAAAATCATAAATATTCATATAATATTATTTTTAAAAGATTAAGAGTTTCAACTCATTATAATTGAGTTTTATAAAATTTAAGTATTAAATTATAAATATTATAAATAATATTTTTTTATATAAATAAATATAAACTAACTCATATATATATATATATAAATGTTTAACTGAAGAATTCATTAATCAAAATCATTCAAAATAAAAATATTAATTGCATAATAAAGTATATAAGAATGTAAAAATTTTTTGAAATTATATTTTCGTTTGAGCTGAATCTTGTCAACCAAACATTTATATCTAAGCTGAAATTATGTCAGCCAAAAATTTCTTTTGAACTGAAATTATGTCAGTCATATCATTTTTAAGATTAAGTCAACCACATTTATTTGAGGTGAATTATATTCCCTTAAAATTATGATATTAATAATAGTTCATTTCTAAATGATATTTTATCTTTACTTGAGCTGTTTATAAGAATTATGTCAGCCAAGTATAAATAATTAAAAATAAATTAACCAATAGAGTAATTAATATAAATAGAACTAATAAAATAATAATATTAATTAAACAATATTATATGTACATGAAATATTAAAATTAAATTGTAATTAAAATATTTGTAATATTTGTATAAATTTTCATATAAAATATATTTAAAATAATATAAATATATGAAATAAAATTCACCAACAAACCAATCAAAAAAAAAAATTTTTTTTAAATTAAGCAATATCTAAAATTAAAACTATTAATTAAATTAAAATATAATTAAATATAATTAACAAAATTAAAAAATAAAATATAACTAAAAATAATATAATGACCAATCAAATATAATTAATAAAGTTAAATATAATAAAAAAATAAATAAATAAAAAAAAACCAATCAAAATTTTGATGTTAGATAACGTCTAAAAAATAATAATAACAACAATAATAAAATAAATAAAAATTTATTTATATTAAATTAAACATAATTTAATGACAATAGCAAATAAAATCAATATAACTCCCCTGAATCAGAAATGTGACATAAACAATCTATAAATAATACCCTATAAAAAGGGGATAATTGTAACGGAACGGTTGTTCCAATATTACAATTGGCACGAGAACTGAAAATGAACACAAAAATAAAATAAAGAAGGTTGATTATACTTTGTAATATCGGAACACCTTTCCTTTGTTAACCTGGAAGGTCGGCGTCGATATATATTAGTATAATTTTAATTTATTTTTTTATTTAAAATTTGTTTTATTAGAATATAGTTTTATTAATTATTAAAAATTAATAATAACTAATCTTTGTAGTATTTCGAACTACTTATGAATTAATTATTACTAATATATATGAAAGTTATTAAAGAATAAAAGCACAAAGAAAAATATTTTAACTAAAGATTTTACACCTATTTATACTTTTTGCGGAAAAATAGTTTTAAAAATAAAGGTTCATAAAAAATAATAAAAATTGCTAGAAACTAAGATATTTTGTTATAAAATGAATCTCATAGAAAAATAAAGAAATATTATATAATTTTTTCTTAAAGTTTCTAATTTTATTCCATTTAATTCTATAAAGAAATACAGAAATAAAATACAGAAACAAATACAGAATAAAATACAGAAATTTATAATAAATAAATTTAAAATAAAATTTTTATAAAATTTGGAACAAGGTGTGAGTCGAACCCAGAGTGTTCGCCCAGATGGTCATAGTTACTAACCACTAGACCATGGTTACTATTTTACTAATTGTGAGATTCGTTACATGGTCCTCCTTCAGGATTCGGATACCAGACGAATCTTAAAACTAGGCTAAACTATACTAAGAAAAATTTTAACTAAATTTTTAAACTATACTATATAGGTGTAAAAATAAAATAATTTGATATTAATAAAGGTACATGAATAGTAATAAAATACATGAATATTAATAAAGTTTATATGATATTGATAATAATAATAAGGGAAACTAAACTAAACTAAACTAAGATTTAAACTAATAATAATACTAAGTTTGATATTAATAAAAATATTGATAGAATAAGATTAATAGTTGAGATTCATTATTTAAGTTTTCTTTTTCATTTTGATTTATTTTTTAACAAAGTAACAAGGTAGATTTTCAGGTGGTTTGTCTTCATAAGGGAGATATGCATCAAGTTTAAATTCTTTAAATTTGTTGTTTTGTTTTCTTTTGTATTTAATTGATTTTGAATTACTGATTGCAAAGAATGAGGAGTTGTTAATAATTTCTTTTGAATTTGTTAAGCAAAAATTTTGACATGTAGAATATTTATTTGATTTTGAATAAAAATATGAATTTGATTTATTTTTATCATTCACACTCTCCTTCGAAAAGATTGGATTATTGGGTTTTGAAAAATTAATATTTTGAATAGGTTGATTTGAAGAATTTGATTTTGAGCAAGAATTAGGATTGCCAGAGGAAACAGATTGATTGCTAGATTTCAGATTATTACAAGAATTATTGTTAAAAGAATCGTTACTAAGATTAACAGAATTACAAGAATTTGTACCAGGATTAACAGGATTACAAGAATTTTCACAAAGATGTAAACAAGAATTAGAAACATAAATTGATTTATTATTATTTTTCAAGGTTTGAGAATTAGTTGATTTTGTACATTCAGAGTGGAAACAAGAAGTATTACAAGAAGGTTTATTGCCAGAGGGGTTTTCAAGATTATTATTATTTTTTGAATGAGATTTACCAGATTTATCATATTTTGTATTTTGAGAATTCGTCACGAATGAATTTGGGAGTATTAAACAATTTGAAAGACAGTAATTTGAATTGAAAGTTATTTCTTTAGTTGTAAAATTGATAGTGGGATTGTGAGTTACGAGCCAATCTATTCCAAGAATACCACGATACGAAGGTAGATCCACAATATAGAATTCTGTTTTACAAAGGTGATTTTTATATTTCAATGAGATGGGAAACGTTTTACCAAAAATTGTTTGATTTCCGGCTACTCCAGAAACGGCAGGAAAAGTAGAATCTGAGTCGAAAGGAATATTGTTTTCTTTAGCAAAATGAATATCCATAAGATTTAATTGAGAACCTGAATCAATGAGTAATTTAGCATTGCAAGAAGAGTTTAAAGTTTGTAGATTGAATTCGGCAACTGGAGCATTCAAAGATGGATCATCAGAAAGTCTAGGTCTTGGTTTTGGTTTGGATTCTGGATTAGAAATAAAAGCATTGCTGGAAGAGGGTTTATTGTCATCTTCATTCACTTTATTCTTTAAAGGGCAATTATTAACTTGATGATTTTTTGATCCACAGTAGAAACAAAGATGTTCTTTTCTTCTTCTTTCTTTTTCTTCACGAGTTATTGTTTCATTAGATTTATTCGAAGCAAATTGAAAAGAGTTAGTATGACGACCAAAAGAATGATTACTTGAATTATTCGATTTAAAATATTGATTATGCGTAGAAAGTCTTAAATCTATACGAGAAGCTATGGTTTGAAGAGAGAATAAGGATTGTGGTCCAGGAAACATTTCTAAGATTCTAGTTGCAATATTGTCGTTTAATCCTGCGAGAAAAGCATCCATTTTAGCAGCTTCATTCCAAGAAGAGTCATCTGCGTATTTATTGAACTCCAGGATGTAGCTTCTTACATCTCCAAGACGTCTCTGTTTAATGGTTCTGAGCTTTTGGTTTGCTATGAAGGTTGAATCATAATTTCCAAAGGTAGCTTTAAACTTGGATATAAACGCTTCATAGTCATCTAAACATGGGTCCACATTTTCAATTAAAGTTGCGGCCCAATTCATTGCAGAACCGTAAAGTCTGGAAATGATGTATGCAACCTTAACTGGATCTTCAGAAAATTTTTCTGATTGCAACATGAAGACAAGGTTCATTTTTGCAAGGAAGCCTTTAAAGAAACGACGGTCTCCAGCGAATCCATCTTTGTACATAACGTTTAGATTGAGAAAGTTATCTTCGTTCATTTTTATTTGATTAATTTATTATTGGTCTCGACTAGGGATTCAAATTGTTTATTAAGGTAAATTTAAATTTTAATTTCGCTTTTTATGCCTTACAACTCAAAAATAAACCGGCAAAAGCTACTAACTAGAGGTATATACTAGACCTCGAAATAAATATTAAAACTATATAATTAAAGTCGCTTCACCTTCACGACCAACCTCCAGCCTTCGGTGACTGAAGTTCCTTATTTGCCAGAGCTTACGAAGATATTGAACTTGAACGTCCGATATTGCAGTGCTTTTTATCACACAACAATTCCTTCCCCCAAGAAAGCGTGCTTTTCACACTACCCACTTTTATCAATACCTAAGTAACTAATTGACTATAGTTTCTTAACCTACTAGAAACTAGTTACTTACGCCAAACACTCTGTATATGAGCTCTAAACGCTCCTAGTATATTTTATGAATAATTTACCTTAAAAATTAAATAAATATTTGATTACACAGAAGTTTACAAAGATGTTTTTTCTTTTAATAATTTTTTCTATTTCATACTGCTGTTCTTTCAGTTTATCAACTTACTCGAGCTGAATGTAGGACTTACGTCTGAGCCTACCAGCGAGGGCCAATGTGAAACTCGAAAATGTAATTATAAAAGAAAAAAGACAGTATAAAAATAAGGATCTTAAATAATTAAAAATATCCCATTTTATCTATAATAATTAATTATACAGAAAAGATCATAAAAATCCAAAGATAAAAATAATTAATATATAGATAAATAATTAAATAGTATACTAAGCAATTAAATAATTAAATAGTTAACTAGTTAAATAATTAGAATAGTTATAAATCTAAATCTTAGATTATAAATTCTTATCATTAAATTTATTAATAGTTTATATAGTTTTATATTAGTTTTATATAGTTAGATTTTTATCAATATTATTTTATTCATATATTTTATTTAAAATTATACATGTATAAATATATTATCAATAGATTATAATAATTAAATGTATTAATAATTATTAGATTTAGAAAAAGTATAAATAAGGATTGAAATTACAATTCCTTTTAATCTTTGTAAGATTATTAAATAACTTAGAATTAATGACTTAATAATCTAATTATTATTTAAACTTTTCTTAATTAATTATTAATAAAAAATATTATTATAAAACTTAATTATTTTAAAACGTGTTCTTTTAATTAATTAATTAATTTATTGTGTATTAATAAATAAATTTGCCTATTAATTATATATTTGTTTAATTAGTTATTTTGTTATTAATTAAACATCTTGACCTGACCATTATTAAACCAAAACTACCCTCATTTAACATTTTAATTATTTAAGATCTTAAGTAAATTTTAAATCTTTTTGAGATTTTTTAGAATTCTAAGAATTTCTGTAAATTAATATAATAATCAACTATTCTAATTTTTATAAAAATAATTAACAATTATTATAATATATTATATAAATTATTATTATTATTCTAATTAATATTTCATAAATTATTTGAAGGCGTTTTCTGTATATCTGAATAATTATTATTATTATAAATTATAATATAATTATTGAAATAAAAAGATTTTATCTATATAAATTTTATAATTATTTATTTATGGATCCTTGTAAATATTTAATTATATTTTTATATTGTGTAAATCTTTAAAGTCCAATATCTCGCCAACCAGTGGTCCAAATGAGCTGAAATTCAGATATGTTGTAGCTCTTGAGCAGAGCTTCCCAATGAGCATAAAATCAAAGCGAAGCGGAGGAAAATCTCAATTATTTGGCAAGTTATCGTTATTTTTCTTCTGATTATTTTTACTAATATCTTAAGGGTTAAATTAAGTTGATTAATATTTATTTAATTTGTCCAAACCCTTTACAATATCAATTTAAATGCTTTTTAATATTTGTTTATTTTATTGAAAATCGAATTTTAAGTGATTTAGTCAATAACGAAATTTAAATGTAATTGATCTATTAGTGAATTTCAATTTTAAATCCACTAATATTCGCGACATTTGAAATTCAGCTGATATTAATCATATTTTTATAAATTTCATTCTTTATCACAATTGATAAATTCGTCTATTATCTTAATTTGAAAAATGCCTTCAAAAGTGATAATAGCTTTATCAAGAATAATAATTTTGTAGATACTTACTTAATTCTTTATAGTTCTTGTTTGAAAGTCAATTCCTTTTCTAAGTTTACTACTTTACTTTACTAAGTTTTTGATAATTATTCCTTTAATTATTAAGTTTATTTATTAAACTTCTTTTTAACTATAATTTTTATTTGGTTACACTAAAAATTATTTATAATACGTTTTATTATTTGATTTTTAATATTTTATATTTTATTTATTATTTTATTAATTTATTGTTTTATTATTGTTTTATTTTATAAATTTGTTATTTAAATTTATTATTTTATTATTTTATAATTTTATTATTTAAATTTGTTATTTTAACTAATTCTAATTTTATTATTAGTTTTATAATTATTATTAAATTATTATTATATTTTATTATTTTATTTTGGTTATTATTTACTATTCTAATAACAACGAAATAATTTTTATAAAATTTTTACATGTATTTATATTTTTACAATAATTTAAAGTATTTATAATATTTAATAATAAAATAAATAAAAAGAACAATTTTCATTATAGAAAAGAAAATAAAGAATAAAAATGATAAATAAGAATAATTTTTATTATATAAAAGAAATAAAAGAATAAAGAAATAGAAATTATTTCTATTTAATTTATGAATAATAATCATTTAATGATTATCAGCTAAATTAATAATTTTAATTATTAATTTTGTTATTTACAACTTTTTAACTATTTACATTTATTATTTACAATTTTTAATTATTTATAAGTTTTAATTATTATTAAAGATTTATTTAATTATTTAAAAATTATTTTTCTTTTGAATTTTATTATTAATATTTTTATTAAATTTTATTTTATTCTAGAAATTATTTTATTTAATTTATAATTAATATTTATAATATTTATTCTCTTTTTATTTATTTCTTTCTAGAAAACTTAATAATTTTTGTATACTATTAAGTTAGTATACTGACTAATTTAATTTTAGGTTTAATTAATATTTATATTATATTTTATTTTAGTTAAAATTTATGGTAAATTTTTAATGTTAAATGAGGGTAGTTTTGGTTTAATAATGGTCAGGTCAAGATGTTTAATTAATAACAAAATAACTAATTAAACAAATATATAATTAATAGGCAAATTTATTTATTAATACACAATAAATTAATTAATTAATTAAAAGAACACGTTTTTAAATAATTAAGTTTTATAATAATATTTTTTATTAATAATTAATTAAGAAAAGTTTAAATAATAATTAGATTATTAAGTCATTAATTCTAAGTTATTTAATAATCTTACAAAGATTAAAAGGAATTGTAATTTCAATCCTTATTTATACTTTTTCTAAATCTAATAATTATTAATACATTTAATTATTATAATCTATTGATAATATATTTATACATGTATAATTTTAAATAAAATATATGAATAAAATAATATTGATAAAAATCTAACTATATAAAACTAATATAAAACTATATAAACTATTAATAAATTTAATGATAAGAATTTATAATCTAAGATTTAGATTTATAACTATTCTAATTATTTAACTAGTTAACTATTTAATTATTTAATTGTTTAGTATACTATTTAATTATTTATCTATATATTAATTATTTTTATCTTTGGATTTTTATGATCTTTTCTGTATAATTAATTCTAGATAAAATGGGATATTTTTAATTATTTAAGATCTTAAGTAAATTTTAAATCTTTTTGAGATTTTTTGGAATTCTAAGAATTTCTGTAAATTAATATAATAATCAACTATTCTAATTTTTATAAAAATAATTAACAATTATTATAATATATTATATAAATTATTATTATTATTCTAATTAATATTTCATAAATTATTTGAAGGCGTTTTCTGTATATCTGAATGAATTATTATTATTATAAATTATAATATAATTATTGAAATAAAAAGATTTTATCTATATAAAATATTATAATTATTTATTTATGGATCCTTGTAAATATTTAATTATATTTTTATATTGTGTAAACCTTTAAAGTCCAATATCTCGCCAACCAGTGGTCCAAATGGGCTGAAATTCAGATATGTTGTAGCTCTTGAGCAGAGCTTCCCAATGAGCATAAAATCAAAGCGAAGCGGAGGAAAATCTCAATTATTTGGCAAGTTATCGTTATTTTTCTTCTGATTATTTTTATTAATATCTTAAGGGTTAAATTAAGTTGATTAATATTTATTGAATGTGACCCATTTCGCCAAATTAAAATACAAAAATTTACATTTCTTAATAAATACGCCATATTAAAAATGTAATTATTTTATTTTAATCAATAAGCCACATTCAACTTTTTATTTTTATTTTTTATAATTAATTTTTTTTGAATGTAACAAGATATAATTTTCACATGGTTTATACTACCATAAATTATTTTAATGAATAAATAAATAATAAATAAATGTTAAAATAAATATAATTATAAAGAATTTTTTCATATATAAATATCTATATCAATAATAAATAATAGAAATAAATAATAAATAATAGAAATAAATAATAAATAATAAAATAATATTTATTTCATTTTATTTTATTTAATTTTATTATTTTATTTATGAAATATCATTTATTTTATTTTATTTTATTTTATTTTATTTTATTATTTATACGCCACATTATTATATATTCATAAATCCATCAAACATACATATTTTTTTTTGTGGCTAAATAAAACTATGTATACTTTATTTTATTTATTTTTTTATTTTATTTATTTATTATTATTATTATTTATTTATTTATTATTTATTTATTTATTTATTATTTATTATTTATTATTATTTATTTATTATTTAGTATTATTTATTTATTATTTATTATTATTTATTTATTATTTATTATTATTTATTTATTATTTATTATTTATTATTTATTATTTATTATTTATTATTTATTATTTATTTATTAAAATAAAATAATTACATTTTTAATATGGCGTATTTTTTAAAAAGTGTAAATTTTTGTATTTTAATTTGGCGAAATGGGTCACATTCATATTTATTTAATTTGTCCAAACCCTTTACAATATCAATTTAAATACTTTTTAATATTTGTTTATTTTATTGAAAATCGAATTTTAAGTGATTTAGTCAATAACGAAATTTAAATGTAATTGATCTGTTAGTGAATTTCAATTTTAAATTCACTAATATTCGCGACACATTATTAATTATTTTAAGAATTAAAAAAAAAAAAAAAAAAAAAAAAAAAAAAAAAAAAAAAAAAAAAAAAAAAAAAAAAAAAAAAAAAAAAAAATATAAGTTAATGTAACGAATCTCACAATTAATAAAATAGTAACCATGGTCTAGTGGTTAGTCACTATGACCATCTGGGCGAACACTCTGGGTTCGACTAACACTTGCTACAAACTTTATAAAAATTTTATTTTTTAAAATTTTTATTATAAATTTCTGTATTTTATTTCTGTATTTTTATTTCTGTATTTTACGTAGAAATTAATAGAATACAATCAAAAATTTAAGACAACTTTTATATTAAATTTTTCTAAATTTTTCTATAAGATTTTAATCAAAAGTTTCTAGAAATTTTAAATAACTTTTTACAAAGAAAACTATTTTTCCGTAAAAAGTATAAATAGGTGTAAAATTTTTAAATGATTAATTCTTCGCGATTTTATTAATTAATTATAAGTAATTCAGAATATTACAAAATTAATTAATAAATAAATAAATTTTTACTTTTAATAAATCTAATAAAACAAGTTCTTATAAAACCAATTTTCTTTTCTGATTTACTTTCTGTGTAGACCTGTTGGGTCAATCAAAATAATTGTGTAAAATAATTTACTTATTTTTTACAATTTATTACAGTTAATAACAATTACATTTTTTCCAAATTACATAAAATTTTCTTGACTATTTATATTTTTTATTAATTATAATATAATATATTTTTCCTATTTATTTATAATATATTTCTATATAAAACTATCCTAATAAATTTTATTTATTAATAAAATATAAACTATAACTAAATTTAGTAAACTAAAATTACTAATTTAAACTAAATACTATTTTATTTGAATTTATTCTATTTATTATTTATTTATTATTTTAATATTAATATACTATATTTATTATATATTTTGAATTTAAAAACAATGGAAAATTTTATAAATGAAAAATTAAAATTTAATAATTATTTTGTTTCGAACTTTATTTAATTGATTTAAATGAATGTGTTGCATTTCGCAATGTTGCATTTCGCAATATGATATGGGGCGCATATTAAATTTTTGCAATGAGGCGCATAAAAAACAAATAAAAAAATGAAAAATTTTTTAACACAAATTATGAAAGCCACGTTATGAAATAAAATAAAATAGAATTCAAAAAAATTAAATAAATAAATAAAAAATAATATAAACTTTAGAATAAAGAAAAGAAACAAATAAATAAATATTTCTTTTTTTATTAATTACTTAATTACAAAAAAAAAAAAAAGTAAAAAAATTAAAAAAAAAAAAAATTTATTATAAAATTAAATATATCTGTTTTATTTTTTTGATAAATGAATAATAATAAAAAAAAATAAAAGATAATAAATAATATAACAGTATTATATATATATATTTATTAAAAAGACGTTAACAAATAATAAATAAAAAATAATATAAACTTTAGAATAAAGAAAAGAAACAAATAAATAAATAAATAAATATTTTTTTATTAATTACTTATTTACGAAAAAAAAAATATAAAAATAAAAATTCATTATAAAATTAAATATTTTTATAAAATTTTTTGAATTGAAATATTAAAAAAAAATTCAATATTATTAAAATATTAAATAAAAAATATAATTAAATAAAAAAAATATTCAAAAAATATTCAATATTATTAAAATATTAAATAAAAAATATAATTAAATAAAAAAAATATTCAAAAAATATTCAATATTATTAAAATATTAAATAAAAAATATTGAAGAAATATTCAATATCATTAAATAAAAAAAATAAATAAAATATTATTAAAATACTAAAAAAATATTCAATATTAAAAAAAAATATTTAATATTATTAAATCATTAAATAAAAAAATATCATTAAATAAAAAAATATTATTAAATAAAAAAATATTATTAAATAATAATTCTTTATATTATATTTTTATTTATTTAATTATTTATACAATAATGCGCCCCATTGCGAAATGCAACATTGCAACATTGCGAAATGCAACCTACAAATCTTTGTCATGCGCCCCATTGCGAAATGCAACATTGCGAAATGCAACTCTCCCGATTTAAATTATTGTTTCACAATAATTTTACAGAAATATTTTATGTAATTCAGTTACTTGTAAAGTGGCTGAATTTACAATTAAAGATATTATAATATGGCACATTATATCTTTACAATAATATTATTATTAAAGTTATTATTATTTAAATTTTTATTATAATCTTTATTAATGTTGGTAGTCATGTGATCAGTATTTTAATTTGTTTTCTTTATGTTGTAGACAGTTTTATTAAGTGTAATTTTGTTATTGTCAATTTTATTAATATTTTATTATCATTATAATTATCATACAATTATTTGGGAGAAGTGCATTTCGGAATCGTACATTATTGTATGTGGCTTGAGAATGTGGTGCATTTCGGAATCGTGCATTTAGGAATCGTACATTATTGTATGTGGCTTGATGATAAAATATTTTATAGCCACATTTATCAAAAATAAATAAATAAATAAATAAATATATAAATAACTAAATAAAATCTAAATAATATTTTATTAATAATCTTTTAAATAATATTTTGTTAAAAATTGTATTATAAAAAAGGACTTATTCTGTTATCATTAAATAAATAAAACTATTATAATTATTAAATAAATAATTATTGTAATAAATAATATATAAATAAATAAATAAATACATAAATAATTAAATAAAATTAAATATTATTTTATTAATAATCTTTTAAATAATATTTTGTTAAAAATTGTATATAAAAAAGGACTTGTTCTGTTATCATTAAATAAATAAAACTATTATATTTTAAAAATAATTATTTACATAAATATAATACTAATTATTGGAATTATTATAAGAATATGGAGCATATAACAAATAATGCTTCAGAATATTTTAATAATTACTTAAATAATTTATTTCCAAAAAAACCTTCATTTTTTTAAATTAATTTATATATTAAAAAAAGAAGAATCCTTATCCTACAATGATTACGAAAGGAAAATTAATGGAATCTGGAGAAAAAAACAAAAAAAAATTAGAAAAACTGATGAAAAAACAAAAAATAATTAGAAAAACTGATGAAATAAAAAATATAATTGAAAATTATAAATATATGGAAAAAGATTATTTTTATAATGGATATGATAGAAAAGATATTGTTGAATTATGGTATAATTGCTTAATTGATTTAAATAATAAAAAATACTAATTTTTTATTATAAATTAGTATTTTTCTAACCTTTTTAAATTATATGTTATGCTTAATTATTGTTCTTGTAACAATATAAGGAAATAAAATTACTTTAAGATTTTTTTAGCTAGTTTTTAGCTAAATTATATCTAAAACTGATCTATTTAACTATAATTAAAATATAATTAATATCAATATCAAAATTTTTAGTATAAAAATATTATTAATATCAATATCAAAATTTTTAATATAAATATATTATTATTAATATCAATATCAAATTTTTTAGTATAAAAATATTATCAATATCAATGTCAATCTTATTTAGTAAAAATAATAATATCAATTATGTTTAAAAATCATTAAATAAATATTTTTTTATTTTTTATTATTTTATTAAAATTTTAGTTATTATTATTACAATTTAATAATAAAATAAATTAAAATATTTTATATAAATAATTTTAAATATAAATGAAAAATATTATAAAATATTAAATAAAATAAAAGACTTTGAAAAAATATGATTTTTGTTTGTTTGTAAAAGTTAATGAATAACTTGAATCTTTCTTTTTTAATTTTTTTTGTATTCTTTTGTATTTTTTTTCAATTCTTTGATTTTATTATAATTTTTTTAATTATTTTTATTTCATTTTATTCCATTTTTTAATTTGTAATTATTAATTATAATTTTTAATTATTATTTATTTATATATTCATTTATTTAATATATAAAATTTCATGCGCCACAGATTCCGAAATGCACAATTCCGAAATGCACGATTCCGAAATGCACGATTGCGAAATGCACCACATTCTGCGAAATGCAACATTGCGAAATGCAACATTGCGAAATGCAACACATTCTGTCGAAATGCCCCACATCCTTTTTTATGTATTTTAAATTTTTGTAGATTAAATGTACATTATTTCCTATCCTCTTGAATCATGTGGATATTATGTAAAATCAACATAGATATAAGTAAATTATTAATAAAACTAATCAATTATATTATACGTAATAAAAAATTTTTTGTACATCAAAAAATACATTATTTTTTATCAGGTGATATCATTTGAAATATATGTAAATAATAAATATATTTATGTAATATAAAAATATAATTAACCAATAATATTTATACGTAATAAAAATTTTTTGTACATTATAATGTACATTATATTTTACGGAAATTTTTTCACTCTATTTTTTGATATGAAATTAATAATAAATAAATAAATAAATAAATAAATAAATAAATAAATAAATAAATAAATAAATAAATAAATAACTAAATATAAATAAATAAATAAATATAAATAAATAAATAAATAAATAAATAAATAAATAATTAATTAATTAATTAATTAATTAATTAAATAGTATGTATGGAATAACCATCATTGAAATTTAAACTTATATATATAGATATAAACATCAAAAAGAAGGCAAAGTATAAAAATTTCTGTACTTCAATTAAAGCTCCTAATAATTATAATAATTAATAATAATAATAATAATAATAATAATAATAATATGTAAAGTGGAACCTTAATTTTATTATACTCATAATTGTAAAACTTATAACATACCATTTGCTAAAAATTTTAATTATTCTATATATTTCTAAATACATTTGAAATTTTCTTTAGGTCCATTTAATAACTTTCCTTATATTTATTATAATCATTATAACATTAATATTATTATATTCACAATTAGTCAAGACTTATAACGCGACATCTACTAAATAATGAAAAAAAAAAAAAAAAAATATGTAAAAAAATAAGTAATTGTTGAAAAAAATTAGAAACAAAGTTTTTCAATCTAAGAATACTCATTCAATAATTTTCTCATTAATTCTCCAAAGAAATAATTAATATCATTGATAAAATAATAGATATATTTTCGATACTGAAATTTAAATATATTTAATTTTAATCGAATATAAATTAAGTAAAATAAAATTAATATTGTTTTTTTTTTTAATAAGATTATAAT
Source organism: Anaeromyces robustus (assembly GCA_002104895.1). Classification (NCBI taxonomy): domain Eukaryota; kingdom Fungi; phylum Neocallimastigomycota; class Neocallimastigomycetes; order Neocallimastigales; family Neocallimastigaceae; genus Anaeromyces; species Anaeromyces robustus. The sequence goes on along the minus strand of MCFG01000400.1, from coordinate 37,604 downwards.
AACAAAAAGAAGGAAGGAAAAAATATTATATATATAAAGAAAATGACTACCACAAAGATATTGAATAAATAAATAATATATATATGTATATATATGAAAAACAAATAAAAAAATAACAAAATTTTCTAATATTTAAATTTTCTTTAATAATAATTGTTGTGAATTTGATATTGACAAAATACATTATGATTATTAAAAAAAAAACTATAACACTGATAAGACAATAATTAAAACTATATATAATAAGAAGAAGAAATAATTTATATGATAATCTTAATGAAATTTTGAAGTATATAACTATGATGATATAAAACTAATGGAAAAATAATAATTTATAAAGTATCAATAGATCTTATTTCAAATTGAAATTAAAATATTATTTCTTTATAGAACAAATAGATTCTTATTTAATTTTTAATTAATTCTTTTTTTAATTTATTTTTTTTTTTTTTATTTATTTTTACTTCTCTTTTTTTTTTTTACATTAAAAATAATAAATAAATAAAAAAAAAAAAATTAAAACTTTATTATAACTACTATTAATATATGAAATAATGATGTTCAATGATTATTAAAAGTTTAAAATTATATAATAAATCAAATTTCATTATTTATACTACTCAAAAAATTTAATAGAAAATTATTCATGAATTTTTTTTAATAACAATTGATCTTCATTCATTGTACTTTTTTTTTTTTTGTATTGGAAAATTTTAAAATAACGTAAAATATATATCAAAAAAAATTATCATTTTAATCATTTAATTAAATCTCCGGGAAAAAAATGTTTTAACTTGGAATCTAACCTGGGTCATTCTCTTGGGATGTTATTATTAATATATCAACCATTTTAAAAAAAAAAAATAATAAATACAATAAATAACAAAATTTTGAATAAAAACTAATGAAATATTTCATTAGTTTTTTTTTTTTTTTTAATTTTAATATATTTAGAGACGAATTCAATAAAAAAAAAAAAAAAGTCAATTAAAAGTCAATTTTGTATTTTGTTATTGATACATTTATTAATAATTCAATTTTTTATATGAAATATATTTGTAAACATTTGAATCAAGTAAAATAATTTTAACCCTTCAGGAATAAAAGAATAAATCCATTATATTGGAGATAGATCCATTCTTGTTGCGATCTGCGGCTCTATTGAATGATATCATGCCAGTTTCCTGTAAAAGACAACCATATATTGTTCAATAATTTTAAAACCAACCTCTCCAGGAACGTCAATGCTGATAACACAGTAGGACAGCCTAGTAGGGCAAATGCCGATCCTATTTCCGACCCTAGTGGAATAGGATAGATCAATTTTACTTTAATTTTATATTTAGAATTAAGGGCTTGTATGGATTTATTGTTTTTAAATATTATTATACTACTTTTTTTCACTCCAGTATTATTTATTATTATCTATAATATTTTACTGGTCTTTTTATTTTTTTTAGTATCATTTTTTTTTTTTCATTATGTGTTTTTTATGATTCATGTATTTTAATATTTAAATTCAATAAAAGTGACGTACAAATTATGTGCCATAAAAAAAAAAAAATTGGAGATAGATAGATAGATAGATAGACAGATATTATATATGTTAATTTTTATTATTAGGTTTTAGTTTTATTGATTTGTTTGGTATAATATCTATTATTTATCAAGGGTTTAATATTTATTATTATATATATATTGTATATTTAATTATTAGATTTTAGTTTTATTGATTTGTTTGGTTTAATGTCTATTATTATATTTTAAATTGGTCACTCTATCTTGAAATATTACACAATAAAAAATATTTTATCCTAAAAAATTGGATATGTTTATATTCTATAGTATTAATTTCTTTAAATTATAAATAAGTTATACTGAGCTTCATCAAATATTAATAAATATAAATGAATATATATATATATATATAATATGTATATTCTTAAATAATAAAACTAGTTAATTTACTTTTAGTTTTATCTTTATGTATTATTATTTATAAATAAGTAATGGATTTACTATTAAATTTTTTCGACACTTATTCATATAATTTTTTTTAATAAATTTATATTAATTATTTTATTACATTTTTTTTTCTTTTATTTTTATATTTATTAATTATATATATAGAAATAATAATCAATTATTCATTTTATATTATTTTATATAGATAGTTTCTAACTTGTCTCATTTAATAATATTTGATAAATATTTAAATTATTTCGCTTTTTAACAAATATTATTAATATGTAATATTTTAAATCCTTAATATGTGGATATATTTATACAAATCTATAATAATATGTGGATATATATTTTTAATAATACTATATATTATATATGAATATTAACTTATTAAATTTATTTAAACTTCAAATTATATTTTTTTTCTTGATAGTTTTTAATTTATGAAAATAAAAATATTCTATTTTCTTTTATTAATTGTTAGATAAAAATAATGAATTAATTAATATTATAAACCCTCTTATCTTATTAAAGTTATAATAAATATTTTATGAATACTTGAATATTTTCAGTTGGTTTTTTTTTTTTTATTTTATTCATATATTATTGTAAAAAACCTATTTTTATTAAATTTTTTTTTATTTTCTATATGATTTATTCTTTACATAATAGTTCAGTTTTAAATAGTTTTTGTTCTTTACATATTAGTTCAATTTTTAATAGTTTCTTCAAACATTTTTATAAAAGAATATGATTTTAAAGGTTTATAAGAATAGTTATCCAAAATGGAGAAAAAGGAGAATAACATTTCTGAAAGTATATTTTTTTTTAATATTATGGAACTATTGAAATCTACTTTAATAACGACAGAAAAGAAAAAAAAAAATTTTTTCGCTATGATATCTATAGTCACCTTTCAATGGTTATAGATAAATAAATCATATGAAAATATCTTAATATTTTTATAGAAATATTCTTTTTTTTTAAAAATATATAACTAATCCTTTCTTTAATGAAATAACCTTTGAAATAAAATACCCAAATAATAATAATAATAATAATAATAATAATAATAATAATAATAATAATAATAATAATAATAATAATAATAATAATAATAAAAATAATAAAAATAATAAAAATAATAATAATAATAAAAATAATAAATAATAATAATAATAATAATAATAATTAATACTAATAAAAATAATAATAAATAATAATAATAATAATAATAATAATAATAATAATAATAATTAATAATAATAATAATAATAATTAATAATAATTAATAATAATAATAATAATAATTAATAATTAATAATAATAATAATAATAATAATTAATAATTAATAATAATAATAATAATAATAATAATAATAAAAAAGGATGTAAAAAGTTTAAAATATGACTAGATTAAAAAAAAATTCATTCTAATGATTTATTAGAATGAATGTGATAGTATATAGTTTGATTGAAATCAATATAATAGTATGATTATTCTTTTTTTAAATTGAAAGTTAATTGTGAATATGAGTATGATAATATTAAAATATACTTATAGGGTGAAACTATATTTTTATTGAAAATTAGTATATATATAAAAATGTGAATATAAGAAAATTTTTGAGGATAATTTTATATGACAGTATGATAAAAAAAGTTTTAAGTGAAAAAAAAAATAAATATGACAGTATGATAAAAAGGAATTTTAATTGAAAATTAATGAATAGAATAGAAAATATATTTAGCAGAAATAATAAATATGATAATATCAAAGAATTATTTAATTGAAGATAAATAAGATAATAAGTAGTAGTAATATATTAAGAAAAAATATCAAAGAAAATTATTTAATTGAAGATAAATGAGACAATAAGTAGTAGTAATATATTAAGAAAATAATTCAATATAATTATTAAGTATTTCATGAAAGAAAATATTGAAGAATGAATATGATTATTTATTTTATTTTAGAGAGAAAATTATAAAAAAACTCAAATAGTTGAAATTATTGATTCCAAGTATAAAAGAGGTTAGATTAATTTTATTCTAAATACAAACCAATAAATTCAACAAATATTTTAAAACTTTATATATATGTATAAAAAAAAAAAAAAGGAAAAATAGTTTAATTATTTTTCATATGAAAAAGTAGAAATCATTCATTAAAAAAAAAAAAAAAATCATATTACTTTTTATGAAAATGCTCATTTTAGATATATATCACTATTTATAATATTTATGGAATACTTTATTTTCATTGTAATAAATATAAAATATAAAAATATATATGTATATATATATAATTATTATTAATTTATTATATCATTAATAGTCTTTTTTTTTTTTTTTTTTCTGTTTTGTTAATAAATTATTTACATATTTAAACATGATATTAATAATATACATTAAACATATATACCAAATATAAATATAAATTATATAATTTTTATTAAAAAAGAACAGAAAAACAAAAAGATTATTTAATTAATTCTTTTTTTTTTTTTTTTTTTAATTTGCTGAATGATGTAACTATATAAAAATAGTGAATTTATAATATATGGTTAATATATATAATATTATATATTTTTTAAATATAAATTAAATTGTTCATATTATAAATAGTCTTTTTTTTTTTTTGCTAATGAGTTACTTATATATATAAATATTATATTAATAATATATATTTAATATATACACTAATATAAAGAAGTTATCTAATTATATATATTTATTAATTAATTAAAATTAAAAAGATCGATCAAATAAATAATCTTTTTTTTTTTTTAAAAAAAAATATGAGTAAATTAAATTAATGTAATAATTATAAAACTTTAAATATATATATAACAGTATATAAATTAAATAAAAAATATATATATTTTATATATAATGCAAATTAAATTGTTTATATATATAATTTTCTGCTAATGAATTACTTATATATATTAAAACTGTATTTATACAATATAAAATAAAGAATAAAACTTTATTTTTATATTATAATAATGTAAATATAAATTATAATAATCTATTAATTTGACATAAATTAATAATAATTATGATAATGATAAACTATTCTTTATTATTTTGTTAGGATTATATAACTATAATCTATAATAAAAGTTATATAAGTTATATATTATATAATATAATATATAAATTATTATTTTTTTTTTTTTTTTACTAATGAATCCAATACATATATTTATTTGTTGTATACATACAAAATTGATTGATCTTATTCAGGATTAATTTATTTGAATTTTCAACTAGGAAACAAAAAAAAAAAAAAAAAAAACTATTGCTATTTAGTAACTTCAAAAATTATTTTTATAAAAATAATATTTTTAATGTTTATAATAACAAATTATTTATTTATAAAAATGTAATATAATCTGTTTTTTTTTTATTATATTTTATTTATATAATTATATTTTAAATATTTATATATTTTATTTATAATTTTTTTTTTTTAATTCTTTTTTTTTTTTTTCTATTATATATTTATTATTAAGCTTTTATTTTTGGCAAATATTTAATTTATTGTTGTAAAAAAAAATTGATAACTATAATTTTTTGAAAACTAAATATATTTTATTAATTATATTTTTCTATCTATATAAATTATATTATTTCATTTTAATTTTTATATTATTACAAATATATTGTAAAATATATAATAATAGAAAATTATTATATTATAGTAAAGTTAAAAAAAGAGATAACCTTAACTACATTTTTTATAATTAAATAATCCCTAAAGTTTTAATTACATTTTTTATAATTAAATAATCCCTAAAGTTTTAATTACATTTTTTATAATTAAATAATCCCTAAAGTTTTAACTACATTTTTTATAATTAAATAATCCCTAAAGTTTTAACTACATTTTTTATAATTAAATAATCCCTAAAGTTTTAACTACATTTTTTATAATTAAATAATCCCTAAAGTTTTAACTACATTTTTTATAATTAAATAATCCCTAAAGTTTTAACTACATTTTTTATAATTAAATAATCCCTAAAGTTTTAACTACATTTTTTATAATTAAATAATCCCTAAAGTTTTAATTACGGTACATAAAATTTTTAATTAAATAAATACATTATTCTATCAATATTAACCTTTTATAGTAATGATTAATTACTTGTCAAAATAAATTAATTTAATTAAAATATATTGGTAATATAAAAGTCATTTTAATTAATTTAATTTAAAATTTATTTTAATTAAAATATAACAAATTTAATAAACGAATTAATATAAGTGATGTTTTATTATATATATTATAAAAGTATATAGTAATTTATAATTTATAAATAATATTTTATATTGTAATTTATAATTTATAAATAATATTTTATATTGTAATTTATAATTTATAAATAATATTTTATATTAAATGGATAATCCATTAAATAAAATTAAATAGAATTTTTAAATATTTAAATTTTATATTTTATTTCATGAGTAGTAAAGACTGTTAGGTATTTTGGATATATTTCATATGAAATTACTATTCTTGATATATATAAAACATTGAAATAATAATTTTAATATTAATAATTTTTTTTATGTATTTTTTATTCATTATTTTTTAAATAGGATAGGTATATATTTAAAAATAGATTATATATAAATTCATATAAGAATAAAATATATAGAATAATAAAGTATATATATATATATATAAAAAGAAAAGAAAATAAGGAACTCATTATTCATTATAATTCCTTACTTAAGTTTTTTTAGGCTCTTTTAAAATTTTAAAATAAGAAATAAAAGTATTTTTACAATATTTAATCCTAATTTTTAAAAAAAAAATAAATACAATAAAAATAATTTTTTATTTTTTAATAAATCTTCTATATCATATTGAATTTATATAATAGTAAATAATTATAGAAGAAGTTTTATATAATTAATTTTTTTATTTAAAAAAAATTTGAATTATGTAATAATATTGAAATTATTGGTTTAGATCAACTCTTTTAATGTGAATCCCACCTTCTTATTGGTCTTTTTTTTATCTTTTTTATTTAATCTACAAATAAATATAAAGAATTTTTTATAATAGTCATCCTATAAATAATATAAATTATCATATAATTTAATTAGTAATAATAGTTTTAAAAAAAGTTTTCTCTAAATTTGTTTTTTATTGACTTTTTATTGTATACAATTTTTAATAAAAAAATTAAACTAGAAAATGGAAAAAAATTAATATAAAAAAAAATTTTAGAAAATCATTTTAATTAAATAATAATAAAGTTATTAAAAAAAAAAGAGAATCTGATAAGAAAATAAAAAGGAAAAATTAAATAATTATATATTTATAATATATTATATATGGTTATACTTTATTAGATTATATTTTAGATTATAAATATATGTATTTAAATATATATTTAAATATTAAATAAAAAGTTGTATATATACTATACTTCTTTTTTTTTTTAAATAAAATATTTTATTTTTTATATATAATATAAAAAATAAAAAAAATATAAATATAGGATAATTTACCGCTTTTTTTTTCTATAACAATATACTTTTAAATATTTTTTAAATTATTTCCTGCTTTTTTTTATCATATAAGAATATATATATTCTTTTTATATAAAGTTCATTATTTAACCTTCAATATAAGGTGTCCTATTAATTAAAAATAAAAAAGATTAATTTTTTAATTTTCCTTTTTTTTTAAAAAAAAAAAAAGTATTATATTTTTCAATTATATCTCAACTTTTTTTGTTTTTACGTAAAACTGATTTTTTATTTCAAAAAAAAAAAAAAAAAAAAAATACTATACTATACCAATACCATGTGCCCAGCTATGATATCAAGAAATGATCCTATAATAGGGAGAGAAAGAAATGGGATACCAAATATGCCAAAAAAAAGACTTAACCCTTTTAGTCCTGAAGTCAAATCCTTACTCAAAACCTACTATTATTTTTCTGATCATATACAATATCCTTCCTATCTTGATAAAAGTGATTTAGCTAGATTTACTGGATTATCCATGACTCAGGTATTTATTATATTATATTATATTTTAATTTAATATAATATAATATAATATAAAAATTAATTCAATTTTTTTTTTTCTTTTTTTTGACTTTTAAACTAATTATAATAATAACAATTATATATATATTTTTTAATTAAAATAACGACAACAACAACAACAACAACAACAACAACAACAACAATAATAATAATAATAATAATAATAAAAATAATAATAATCATAAAAATATACTTTCCAGGTTAATTGTTGGTTTAATAATGCTAGAAGAAGATATGGTAGAAGAAATCTTTATTATTATTTTGCCAAAGAATATCCGATATATTTAAGAGAGTTTTCCGGTTGTAGTGAACGTATCATTATAAAAATTAATCATTGGATGGCCAAAAAAATTACTCAATATAAAACATTAATTAGTTTTAATTATGACTTATTATATTGATATAAATTTTTATATTACTATTTATCAAAAAAAAAAAAAAAAAAGTTATGTTAGTAACTTTATTTATCTTACTCTATTTAAATTAGTATAATAATCAGGGTATTTTTAATTCTTTTTTTTTTTATCTTTTTAATTAAAATTTTTAATATTGTTGTTTATATTTTTTAGTATTAACTTTTTTTTTTTTTTTTTTTTTAAAAAAAAATTTCTTTTTCATTTTGTCAGTAATAATAAATATTAGTATAGTATATTTATATTGTTTTTATTTTCCTTGTAATCTAATAAATATTAATAGATTAATAATACTCTATTAAATCATATATTCACAAAAAAGATTTATCCTTATATTTATGATTTATTAAGTAATTAAATATTATAAATAATAAAATAAATATAATATAAATAAATATAAATAAATATAAAGCAATATAGGTATAAATATAATAATAAATAAATATATTAATTATTTAAAAATTTAAAATAGTTTTTTTTTTTTACAAAAATATGGCTAAGTGTAACTTTTTTGAGTATGATAATTTTTAAATAATAAATAAATAAATAAATAAATAACTAAATAACTAAATAAATAAATAAATAAATAAATAAATAAATAATAAGTAAATAAATAAATAAATAAATAACTAAATAACTAAATAAATAAATAAATAAATAAATAAATATATAAATAATAAATGAATAAATATATAAATAATAAATGAATAAATAAATAAATAAATAAATAAATATATAAATAAATAAATAAATAAATAAATAATAAATGAATTAATATATAAATAATTATAATAATATAAGTAATAAATAATAACTACATAATAATAATATATTTATTAATTAATATATTGATTGTATTTATATAAAATACTATGAAATAAAAATAAAGTTTTTGTCTTTTATATATATTATATTATAATTGTAATATATAATTTTATTAATTACATCTATTTATTATAATTTATTGAAGTATTAATTTCATCTCCATTTTTATATTATTATAATATTTATTATATTTAATATTTATAATAAATATATTTTATATTTAATTATATGATCTATTTCATTTATAAAATAATAGGTCATTGTTATAATAATATATTTATAATTATAATATTTCATAATTTAATTTAATCTTTAAATTTCTCTTTTAGAAATCCACCTTTTTTACGAATGATAAAATAAAGTTTTCTTTTTAAAGTTTATTTTAAAATAATATAATAACTTATATATATAATAATATAATTAAAATATATATTATTATATTTATTCAATATATTATTTTTATATTACAATATATTATTTTAAACAAAGATCAAAAATTTTTATACATTTTGTATTGTATTCAAAGAATGTAAAATGTATTTATTTTTATTAAATTTAAATTTTATAAAAAATTTATATTAAGATTAATAATTATTTAGTTTTAATACTTATTCACTAACTATTTATTAGTTTTTTATTTATGTGTTATTTACTTATCTATTGATATAAAATTATGACACCATTTTTTTAATTTTTTTTGCAATAATTTTAAAAAAAAAAAAAAAAAAAGGAATAAAAAATTAAAAAGGAGTGTTAAAAAAGAGAAAACTTTAATTATAAAAAAAAATCCTATTGAACTTATATATAAATATAAATACTTATAATTATCTTCTTTTTTATTCTTTCCTTAAAAAAAAAAAAAAAAAAATAAATAAAAAAAAATTTTTTTTATAACATAAAAAAAGGTAGGTAAAAACAGGTAAGTAAAAACAGGTAAGTAAAGAGTTTAGTATCTTTAAAAATTATTATTACTAGTATTATTATTATTATTATTATTATTATTATTATTATGACTATGAGGTAAGTATCATATCATTAAATATTATTATTATTATTATTATTTATTATTATTATTATTATTATTATTATTATTATATTTTATTTTATATTTGTATGGTGGTATGTATTATTTATTTATTAATAATAAAAAATTTTTGACTTTTAAATAATTTTAATATTTATTTAATATAAATATTATTATTATTATTATTAGTATATTATTTATATTAATAAAAAAAAATAACAAATTTTTTTTGAAGGAAAACAGATTCAACAAACAACAATAAAAAAGGAAAAGCAAATAATAGTTAAAAACAAAATAAATAATAAATAAACAAACAAATAAATAAATGAATAATAAATTTCATTTTTCAATTGAAAGACAACAAAATATTAATTTTAAATCATTTCGAAATTTCAATGAAGGAATATATATATTTATTTAAATTATAATTGATTTATAATGATAAAGTAATATGAATTTAATTATGAAATTTTTTGAAATAATATATGATGTATGTTTGAATTTATGATTTTATATGACGTTACTATGTTAATGATTTTATCTGATTTTTTTGGAGTAGAACTGAATATTTACTATTTATATTATTTACAATTGTTAATTGGTCATGCTATGAAAACCAATTAAAAAAAAAAAAACAATAATAATAATAAAAGTTCCTTTTTTTGTATTAATTAAAAAATATTAAAGTTTTTAGTTAACTTTTTTAGACTTTATTAAAATTACAATAATTAAAAAATGGGAAACATTTAAAAAATAATCAAAAAAAAAAAAAAAATAATAATAATCATTACATAAAAAAAAAAAATTAATAATTAATGCAGTAATTTTTTTTTTAAAAAAAAAATAATTAAATAGAGATAATTCTTTTTTTGTATTAATTAAAAAATAAAGTTTTTTTTTTTCTCCTTTTGAGTTTTATTTATTTAATACTATATACTCACTATTAATAAATAAATAAATAAATAAATAAATAAATAAATAAATAAATAAATAAATAAATAAATAAATAAATAAATAAATAAATAAATATAATAAATATAATAAATATAATAAATAAATAAATAAATAAATAAATAAATAAATAAATAAATAAATAAATAAATAAATAAATAAATAAATAAATAAATAAATAAATAAATAAATAAATAAATAAATAAAATACCATCAATATATTAAATAAATACATAGGTTTATAATAGTAATCAATGCAGCAGTCTATTTAGTATAAATTAAAGTTTTTTTTTTTATATCATTAGGATTAACAACAATTATTTATAGTTATTCTTAAATGCATTAATTTATCAAGAATATTTATTCATTCATTTATTTTTAAGAATAATAAATATAAATAAATTAAATAATAATAAATAAATTTATATATATTAAATAAGTAATAAATTAATGAATGATAAAATATTACTAAATAAATTTAGTCATAATAATAATAAAATTTTAAATAAATGAATTAAAAATAAATAAATCAAAATTAAATATAATAATATAATAATATAATATATGAATACAATATAAATATGTAAATATATAATATATTTAATTAATAAGAAAAATCAATTGATAATTTATATTGTTTGTTGTGGAGTATATACAAAAGTTAATTATAAAAATATATATTTATAATCAGTACAATTAAATTAATTAAAAACAAATTATATTTAACTATACTTAATTTTCATTAATAAATTAATACATTAATAAGAAATGAAAATAAGAAGAATTTTCATTAATAATTTAATACATTAATAAGAAATGAAAATAAGAAGAATTTTCATTAATAATTTAATACATTAATAAGAAATGAAAATAAGAAGAATTAATAATTGATAAATTAGATTATGTACTATTATAGTTACGTCACATAATTATATAAAAATTACTCTTATTATGATATCAATATGTTAAAATAATTTAAAACAATTTAAAATATTATTTATATATTCAATCACCATTTAAAAGAGATGGTAATATTATTAAATTTATGAAAGTAATTAATCTAACTTTTGTTTTATTTAAGATATTATAGATATATTTAAGAATTATATATTATCTAAAGATATTTTATATGATAATTCTATTAATAATAATATTTATTGAAATTTATATATATATAAAATCAAAGAAAGTTAAAGAAAGTTCTTTTTTTTTTTATGTAATAATATTAAACTCATTAAACTCTTAGTATTCTTTTTTTTATGTAATAATATTAAACTCATTAAACTCTTAGTATAATTTATATTAATTGAAAAAAAAAAAAAAAAAATAACTTAACTTTATATTTATTTATTTATTTATAATATAATATATATATATATTTTTTAATATAAAATATTACATATGAAAAAAGAAGTAATTAATGAACAGGTATTTTATTATCATATTCTATTATTTATTCATAATTATTGTTTTATTTCATTATATTATACTATATATTTAATTCTAATTTCATTTCATTTTTAAAAATATAACAAAAATAATAATAGAAATAATAAATTTGCTTTATTTTATTTATAAATAATCCATATTTGTTGAAGCAAGCCATTGAATAAGTTCAAGATAACGTTCATATAAATTTTTTGCTACCGTCTTCATCATTATTATCATAACGATGATTATTTCTATTTTTTATATTCTTATTATTACCAACATTATTTTCGTTTGGTTGAATCATATACCAATTTAAATTTCGTAAATATCTAATATCTTCATAATCCATTCCATCCTTTTTTTTCTCTTGTGAAAAATTTGGTGTCCAATACCAAGCATGATTCGTGCGATATAATAATATTTATGAAATAAACCATGAATCACGACAACTTGAAAAAAGATTTGGTAATGAGATGATATTTAGGAGGGGGATTTTTATTATTATTATTCATTATTATTAACTATTATTATTATTATTATTATTAAATATTATTATTATTATTATTATTATTATTATTATTATTATTATTATTATTGTTGTTGTTGTTATTATTATTATTATTATTATTATTATTAATATTGGTGAAAGAAGAAAAGGAGGAAGAAGTGATGGTTGAAGTAAGTTTTGTTATTTCAGAATCATTTAAAAATTTTGCAGAAGAACTAGCTCTTGTTATTTCTGAATGATTATACAAAAAAAGAATAGCATTTTCAACGATAGTAATTTTTGTTGCAAAATTGATATTATTATTATTTATTATTATTATTATTATTATTATTATTATTATTATTATTATTATTATTATTATTATTATTATTATTATTATTTATTATTATTATTATTATTATTATTATTATTATTATTATTATTATTATTATTATTTATTATTATTATTATTATTATTATTATTATTATTATTAGTATTATTATTATTATTATTATTATTATTATTATTATTATTATTATTATTATTATTATTATTAGTATTATTATTATTACCATTATTAATATTACTATCATTAATGTGGTATTATTATTTATTTTATTTATACCAATAACTTTTAAATATCGTTTGAATAAGGGACTTCCTGGTGCTATCACTGATTTATCTTTATTGTTATTTATATTATAGGTGTAGTTAAAACCCATAATTTGACTAATTTTTTCTTGTATAAAATTTTTACTGTTAATATTGTCTTTAGTATTGTCATTATTATTATTATTATTTTGAGGAGTGTAATATATTATATTATTCTTTTTACTATCTATTTCTGCTACAGTTAAAAAAATTTGGGTGTAATTTGGAAATAAGATCTTCAGATAATTCAATAAAGGTAAAATCAAGAAGTTCTGAAGTAAAAATAAAATGATGATCTTGAACAAATAAAAGTAAATGGTGATGATGATTCCTCATTGACATTATTCATATAAATATTAAAAAAAAAATCCATTTAATAGATTATTAGTATTAAGAAGATGATTATTTAGTTAGTATACCTTTAATAAAAAAATTTTTTTTATTCCTATCATTCTCATTATTATTTTCATTATTACTTTCATTATAATTATTATATAAAAATGGAAATTGAATAAAAAAATCCATTTCCTTCATTTGTGTTAAAAAATTGTGATGTAGGAAGTCCAAGTGGATGTAGAGTTAGGTTATTATGTAAAGAAGGAAGATGGTTATGGTAGTATAGCAACTTCTAATAATGAAAAAAGGAGATTTATATTACTGTGAAATCCGCCAGCAAATATGATAAAATTACCGATAAAATTGGTTATTTAGTGAATGTAGGTTAATACAGGTGAGGTGAGGCAACTCATGATGTTCTTCCCTACATTAAATTAAATGTACCTCCAACCTAGGCTGGCATTGAATGTAAAGTAATTTTACTGTATCAGCCGGTACTTTGTGCAGGAGCTGATGGAAAACCCTTGTAGAGATAACCGAAGAAGTGGATGGAAGAGACTGAAGTTGAAGTAAAATCCATAAAATTAATGTCTTAAAAAAAATTAATGGTAAAATGATGGTGCTGGAATGGGTTTAACCCCCTCAAAAATGAAGTTAAGTTATATATTGTTAAAGGCGAATCATCTCAAAGTTTTAGTTTAAATCATAAGTTTGAGATATACCGTCATTAAAATAAACGGTAGAAATGCTATCCTCAGTAATGGTAAAAATATATTTATAGATAAAGATAAAGATAAAGATAAAGATAAAGATAAAGATAAAGATATATATAAATAATAATAATAATAATAATAATAATAATACTTTTTTTTTTATTTTATTTAATAAAAAATAATTAATTATTATTAATATAATATAATATAATATTATTGTAATTTCTTTATTATATGTTAACCTCTCTTTCTCTTTCTCTTTCTCTTTCTCTTTCTTTCTCTTTCTTTCTCTTTTTCTTTCTCTTTCTTTATCTTTCTTTCTCTTTTTTTTTTTTCTTTTCTTTAAAAGGGCGATGATATTTGTGCAAGCTAGTAAAAACTAAAACTATTTATGAATTTGAATATACATTATCCATTAAACGATGGTACACACCATATTACCGTTCAAAACGAAACGAAGAAAAACCATGGCCATCCACTTAATTAAACTGTTCATTATAATACAACATAAAAAATAAAAAATAAAAAAATAAAAAAAGAAAAAAGAAAAAAGTTTGTTTGTTTGTTTTGTTTTTCTTTTCTTTTCTTTTATTTACATTCTACAACAAACCATTAGAAAAAAAAAAAAGAAGTTTTTTTCAATTAAATTCTTTTATTTACATTCTACAACAAACCATTAGAAAAAAAAAAAGTTTTTTTTCAATTAAATTCTTTTTTCTTCTTCTTCTTCTTCTTCTTCTTATTAATTCAATATTAAAAGCAACAAAAAAAAAAAAAAACTTTTTTTTTTCTTTTTTTTTTTTTTTTTTTTTTTACACACCCACTTTTTTATATATAAAAAAACAAACAAAAAGCAAACAAAGTAAAAAAAAAAAAGCAAAAAAAAAAAAAAAAAACTTTTTTAATTTTTTTAGTTTTAATTATTTAATTAATAGGAATAAAATCCGTCAATTTATTTATATAAAAAAAAAAAGAAAAAAAAAAACCCCCTCTTTTTTTTTTATAGTTTGTAAAATATTAAAAAAAAAAAAACAAAGCAAACAAAGCAAACAAAACAAAGCAAACAAACTTTTTTTTTACCTTATTTTTTAACTGATTTTTTATTTAATAAACCTACTTTTTTTTTGTTTATTATTTTTTTTATTTTATATAAAAGAATTATTAATACTTAACTTATAATATAATAACAAATAACAACAATTAATAACAAATAACATTAATAATAAATAACAATACATATTAATAATAATAGTTATACTTAAATAATAATTAATGATAATTATACATACATACTAATTCATAATAAGAAATATTCTATAGTAATACTGTATTATTTTAAAACTAACAATCCAATGTTATAATAACTTTTAGCCTTTTTTTTTTTTAAAAAAAAAAGTGAAATATCTTTTATTTATTTTTATTCATATCAATAATAACAATAATAATACTATAATTATAATAATAAATAATAATGCTATAATAATAACAATAATAACTATATAAATATATATTATAATAAAAAAAAAAGAATAAATAACTGCTTATTTTTTTGTTTAAAATAAAAACACATAATAAAGAAGATATTAAAAAAAAAAAACCTTTCTTTTTTATTCTATTATTCCATAATTTTTTATTATTTTTTTCTTTAATATTTTATATTTTGTATTATAAAAAAAAAAAAAAATGTGGGAAATAAATCCGGTTGTTGTTTAATAGTTAATGTTAAATAAAATAATAATAAAAAAAACAACAATAACAAATAACAACAATAGATATAATAGAAATAACAATAGTACTAATAATAATAATAATAATAATAATAATAATAATAATAATAATAGATATATATTCGTATTAATTATAAATTTATATTTTTTTTTTTAGTTATTATTATATTAAATAAACACATATTTCATTCATTAATTATTCATACCATTTATTTTTTTTTTTTTTTATTTTTACTTTTAATTTTTATTTTTATTTTAATTGCAATTATGGATTTTTATTTCCGTAAGTAAAAAAAAAAAAATTACAAAAAAAAACGAAAAACGAAAACCAAAACCAAAAAAAAAATTTTTTAACGTTAAAATTGTGAAAAATAAATATTAATTTAATGTTTATATTTTTATGTTCTTTAAAATAAATTAGTCACATGATATACATAAATTAATTATTAAAATACATTTATTTTTCTATAAAATAAAATTGTTTAATATCTTTATTAAACTCTCTCATTAATTAATAGTTCAATTTTAGAGATATTATTTCAATAGTTAGTTGTAACTAAATATAAACGGGTAGTTAATTTATTTTATTTTAATAATAAACATATTATTAAAACCAATTTATAATTTGTGTTGACAAATTTAGTGTTGTAAATTGTATAGAAATTCACAAAAATAATAATAATTTTTAATTTTAATATTTTAACCCTTTTTTTTAAATTTATTTAATATATTATCATAGATTCATTAATATTTCTTAAAATAAATCACTTAAAAAATATAATATTCATTCAATAATAATAATAATAATAATAATAATAAGGTACCATTAGTTTATAGGTTAGTAATAATTCATTTCAAAGTATTACTATTTATTCATTCACTTCTATATACTTTTATTTATTTATTTAATATAATACAAATATATTTACTTTTTTTTTTTTACTATTTTTATTAATCTTTTTATATTCTTTTTTTTTTTTTTTTTTTTTTTTTTTTTTTTTTAATTTTTATCCCTTTTTTTTTTACAATAAATAAATATTTTTTAAAAATAAATTTCTCTCATTTTAGGCTAAAAGATAATAATTTTTATTCTATGGAATTTTTATTCCGCACCAAAAAATTCCAAAATAAAAAATCTTTTTCTAAAAAACGAATTCTGAAAAAAAAAAATTTTTAGAAAAAAGAAAAAAAAAAAAATTCGCAAAAAACAGTGGAAATTTTTCCGTTAAAATAAAAAATTCTTTATTTATTTCAAAGTAAAAATTTTTTTTTTTTCAAAAATACAATCCTCTAAAAAACCAAACTAAACTAAAAAAAAACGAAAACGAAAAAAAATAATAATTTTTATCGAATTTTAAACTCTTTTTTTATTTATTTATATTTTTATTATTTTTTTTTTTTTTTATTTTTTTTTTTTTTTTTTTTTGGAAAAGTAAAAACCTTTTTAGTTTTTTTTTTTTTTTTTTTTTTTTATTTGACATTTTTAAATTCATTGTAATTGTAATTTGTTTTGTTTTGTTTTGTTTTTTTTCTTCTTCTAATTTTTAATCATAATTTTATTATGTTTTAATGAATAAACGAGCAACAAAAATAAAATAGAATAGAATAGAATAAATAATTTCGTCTACAAAAAAAATAACTCGGAAATACATTCATTTAGTAAAAAAAAATTCATAAAATTAAAAATAAAAAATAAAAAAGTAAATTTTATTGCGGAAAGCAATAAAAAAATAAAAATAAAAAAAAAAAAAAAAAAATAAAAACTAAAAAGGTTTTTACTTTTCCAAAAAAAAAAAAATAAAATTAAATTTTTAGAGCGGAAGTTTAGAAAAAAAATAAAAAAAAAAAAAAAGACAGAAACAATGATTATTTATAGAAAACCATTTTAAAAAAATTAAAAAAAATTATTTATTTTTTATTATTAATATTTATTTACGGAAAGAGAAAAAAAATTTTTTTATGAAAAAAAAAAAAAAAAGTATTAGCGGGAAAAGAAATTTTTATTTTTTTTTTATTGAATAATAATAATGGAATAAAATATTTTTTTTTTTTCATTTTGAAAATTAATAGCATTAATAAAAATATTTTTAACAAGAAAAAAAAAAAAAAAGAATTAGTTTATAGTAGTTTTCTTTTAATAAGAAAAAAAAATCTAATTAGTTTATTTATTATAATAAAAATTATTTATTGTTTTGTTTTATTCTAACATAATGTTATGTTATTATTTTTAATTATAATTGAAAATACTAAACAATTATTTTTAGTGGTTGTTTCTCGAACCTTTATTATTATTTTGTAAAAAGAAATCTTTGTAAAATCGTACCACCGACATTTTTTTTTTTTTTTTTTTTTTTTACTTCCTACCAGAAGATGATTATTTCTAAACATTCTTATTTCGTATTATATTCGTTTTTTTTTTTTTTTTTAGTCTTTTTAGTCTTTTTAGTCCTTTTTTTTTTTTTTTTTAACCACAAACATTAGAACAAAATTTCTTTCTTTTTTTTCAGTGGTGACAATAAATCAATTCCAAATACTCTTTTTTTTTTTTTTTTTTATTTTTTTTTTTGCCCACAATTATAATAATCCCAAACAAGACAACAATCAACTTAGGACAAGTACACCGGTCTATTTATTTAATTATTCAATGATAAGACCGATACTTGTTCCAAGTGAGAATGGATTCCCCATTCCTTAAATTATTATTAAAATAAAAAGTAATATTATTTTTATTTGTATATTAAGATATATACCTAAAATATGTAATTTTCTTCTTCTTTTCTTTTCTTTTTTTCTTACTTTATTTTTTTTTGTTTCTTTATTTTATTTTATTTTATTTTATTTTATTTTAATAAGATATTATACAATAATCTTATTTATGTTCCAGCTTCTTTACGTTTATAATTTTTAAATAGGTACCCATGATAAATCTAACCGCTGGACATTTTGGTATTCGAAGAATTGAAGAATTCATCTCTCGAAATTTCTGGTGGCCAAAAATGCATGAATGAAGATATTACAAAATTTGTCAACTCTTGTGATCGATCAATGTGCTAGAAACAAGGTTACTAGACACAAGAGATATGAACTTAT
Organism: Anaeromyces robustus; assembly: GCA_002104895.1. Lineage (NCBI taxonomy): Eukaryota > Fungi > Neocallimastigomycota > Neocallimastigomycetes > Neocallimastigales > Neocallimastigaceae > Anaeromyces > Anaeromyces robustus. The sequence continues at coordinate 17,909 of MCFG01000400.1, read as the reverse complement.
TAAGACCTTTAGAAGTTCCTGGATCGTCCTTGGAAATCAATTGAAATAGATTTCTTAGGTGGACTACCAGAATCCAAAAAAATACATAGTAATTATGGTTGTTGTTGTTGATCCCTTTTCCAAAATGATTCACTTAATACCATTTAAAGAAATACCTACTGCCGAAGAAACAGCTAAAGCATTCATAAAACATATATTTAGATTACATGGATTTACCTGAAGATATCTATACCGATAGAGGAACATAATTCACTAGTGCTTTATGGCTTGAACTTATGGAAAAACTTTGGATTCGACCAAAGATGGCTACTACCGATCATCATGAAACAGTTGGTCAAGTGGAACGTTGTAATTCATTCATCGAACAACATTTAAGATGTTTATTCAAGAACCTTTTTCCATGATGACTGGGTTGAATGTTAAATATCCAAATGGATTAGTTTCTAATTTAAATAATATTACTTGGCCGAATGACTAATTATATAGTTTTTATAATTAAATAATTTTATAATTAAATAATATTTAAAAATCACAATGTAATTAACATGTTAATTATTTAATAATAATAATAATAATACTTTTAATATTAACTTTTTAATAATAACTTTTATTTAAAAATAGGATATTGATAATATTAATATAACTATATAATTCAGGTGTTAATAACCTTACAAAGAACATTAAATATAACTTAATGTTATGTTCTTTTATACTTTGTAAGTTTGATAATAATAATATAAAATATAATATAAAATATTAATACATTAATTTAATACATTATTATTTAGATATATATTTAGTTAAAAAAAAAAAAAAAAAAAAAAATATTTAATTATATATATATATCTATATATATAATAGTAATAAATTCCTTGCCTGAAATACTGGCAAGAAAATATTTTGTGTTTTAAAATTTCGTATTATTTTAATTATAAATAAGGAAAATTTATATTCCTTATAACTTAAAATATTACTTCTATTTCAAGGTCTTTTCCAAAGAAATAAAAGTAATAAGTCCTTTTTTTTAAGATTTTTTTTTTTTAAGGTAATTTAATAAATATACTAGGAGCGTATAGAGCTCATAAACAGGGTAACGGCGTACATTAACTAGTTTCCGTAGGTGAGAAACTATAGTCGTTAATTATTTGGGTATTAGTTAAGGGCGGTTGGATCGAGATTGTGTAAGGCACGCCTTGCCTCTTGTAATAGGGATTGTTAGTGTGATAAAAAGCACGCAATACCGAACGACGGGTTTAATACCACGATAAACTCTGGGGAAAGACGAACTCCAGTCAACCGAAGGCTGTAGGTCGGTCGTGAAAGGTAAAGCGACCTAAATATATATAGTTTTTATTTTTTTTTTATTTGAGGTCTAGTATATACCTCTAGTTAGTAGCTTTTGCCGGTTATTTATTGTTGTAAGGCATAAAAAGCGAAATTTTTAAATTACCTTAAACTGTCCTAAAAATAAACTCCCAAAATTAAAAAAATTTAGTCCGAATGAAATCCAATATTATATCCATAATCATTAGAATAATAGGTTTAGAAATACAATTATTCATCATTACAATATTACTTTAGAATTTAATAAATACTCTGATGAATCTTCCTGGAACGAAGAAGCCAAGATGGACGCCTTTCTTGTAGGACTAAATGATCAAGTAGTAACCCGGATACTCGAAATGTTTCCTGGCCCTCGTACTCTAATCGCAATGCAAATCATTGCTTCAATAATAGATAGCCGCCTTTCTGCATACAAACAGTTCTTTAATCAACAGAATAAATCAAACAATTATAGAAGTAAAAGTAATAATATAAAAAAACCAAATTTTACAAAAAAACCTTCAAATCCCAAATTCCGTGGACCTTTATCAAACGAAGAAAAGGAAAGAAGAAGAAGGGAAAACCTTTGGTAAATGGGAAAGTATTTTCAAAGCTTGATCTTCGTTCAGCTTACAACTTAGTAAGAATCAAAAAGGGTAACGAGTATAAAACCGCTTTCACCTGTAAATATGGGCACTTTGAATATCTTGTAATGCCATTCGGCCTAAAGAACGCTCCAGCTGTCTTCTAACATTTTATCAATGATGTTTTAGAAGATATTCTAGGAGTATTTGCCTTTTGTTACATCGACGATATTATTGTTTTCTCCCCTGACTTAGAATCTCATTTATAAACATCTCTAGAAGTTCTTCGTAAACTTAGAAAGGCAGGGTTATTCGCGAAATTGGAAAAATGTGAATTTTGTGTTCCCTACTTGGATTTCATTGGCCATAGAATCTATTGCGATGGTATTTTCTATTCTTTAAAGGAAAAATTTACGTTCCGCCTAGTTGTCGCTCTTCAGTTTTAAACATTTGCCACGACTTTCCTTCTGCTTGGCATTTTGGCTTCAAGAAAACCTTCTCTTTGATCAATCGTGATTTTTGGTGGCCTACTATGAGCTCTGACATAATAAGCTACATTCATTCGTGTGAAACTTGCTGTCGCTCAAAGACTCAAAGACACAAACCTTATGAATTCCTTAATCCACTTGAAATTCCTGATCGCCCTTGGACTTCTATTTCAATGGATTTTATCACGGACCTTCCTCCTTCAAATGGTTTCACTTTTATTTTCGTGGTTCTAGATAGATTTTCAAAAATGGGTTATTTTATTCCATTTCCTAACGTTTCTTCTTCCGAGGATACTGCTCAGGCTTTTATGAAGTATATTTTCAAACTCCATAGACTTCCTAATGAAATCTTTTCTGATAGAGGTACTCAATTCACCTCCAAACTCTAGACCGCTATTTGCAAATCTCTCAGTATTTCTATGAAACTACCTTCACCTTTTCACCATCAAACCAACGGTTTAACGGAGAGGGTGAACTCCGTTATTGAACAATTTCTTAGATACTACTCAAACTTTAAAAGATCAAATTGGAACGAATACCTATTTCTTGCAGAATTCTGTTATAATAATTCGGTTCAAGAATTTTTTAAAAAATCACCTTTCTACGCAAATTATGGCTATTGTAACGGAACGGTAGTTCCAATATTACAATTGACACCAATATTGAAAACGTACACGAAAAGAAAATAAAATAAGAGAAAGTTAATTATATTTTGTAATATCGGAACACCTTTCCTTTGTTAACCCGGAAGGTCGGCGTCGATATATATTAGTATAATTTTAATTTATTTTTTATTTAAAATTTGTTTTATTAAAATATAGTTTTATTAATTATTAAAAATTAATAATAACTAATCTTTGTAGTATTTCAAACTACTTATGAATTAATTATTACTAATATATATAAAGTTATAAAAGAATAAAAGCACAAAGAAAAATATTTTAACTAAAAGTTTTACACCTATTTATACTTTTTGCGGAAAAATAGTTTTAAAAATAAAAGTTCATAAAAATAATAAAAAATTGCTAGAAACTAAGATATTTTGATATAAAATGAATCTCATAGAAAAATAAAGAAATATTATATAATTTTTTCTTAAAGTTTCTAATTTTATTCCATGTAATTCTATAAAGAAATACAGAAATAAAATACAGAAACAAATACAGAATAAAATACAGAAATTTATAATAAATAAATTTAAAATAAAATTTTTATAAAATTTGGAACAAGATGTGAGTCGAACCCAGAGTGTTCGTCCAGATAGTCATAGTTACTAACCACTAGACCATGGTTACTATTTTACTAATTGTGATAAATTCGTCTATTATCTTAATTTGAAAAATGCCTTCAAAAGTGATAATGTCGCGAATATTAGTGGATTTAAAATTGAAATTCACTAATAGATCAATTACATTTAAATTTCGTTATTGACTAAATCACTTAAAATTCGATTTTCAATAAAATAAACAAATATTAAAAAGCATTTAAATTGATATTGTAAAGGGTTTGGACAAATTAAATAAATATTAATCAACTTAATTTAACCCTTAAGATATTAATAAAAATAATCAGAAGAAAAATAACGATAACTTGGCAAATATTGAAGATTTCCTCCGCTTCGCTTTGATTTTATGCTCATTGAGAAGCTCTGCTCAAGAGCTACAACATATCTGAATTTCAGCCCATTTGGACCACTGGTTGGCGAGATATTGGACTTTAAAGGTTTACACAATATAAAAATATAATTAAATATTTACAAGGATCCATAAATAAATAATTATAATATTTTATATAGATAAAATCTTTTTATTTCAATAATTATATTATAATTTATAATAATAATAATCATTCAGATATACAGAAAACGCCTTCAAATAATTTATAAAATATTAATTAGAATAATAATAATAATTTATATAATATATTATAATAATTGTTAATTATTTTTATAAAAATTAGAATAGTTGATTATTATATTAATTTACAGAAATTCTTAGAATTCTAAAAATCTCAAAAAGATTTAAAATTTACTTAAGATCTTAAATAATTAAAAATATCCCATTTTATCTAGAATTAATTATACAGAAAAGATTATAAAAATCCAAAGATAAAAATAATTAATATATAGATAAATAATTAAATAGTATACTAAACAATTAAAATAATTAAATAGTTAACTAGTTAAATAATTAGAATAGTTATAAATCTAAATCTTAGATTATAAATTCTTATCATTAAATTTATTAATAGTTTATATAGTTTTATATTAGTTTTATATAGTTAGATTTTTATCAATATTATTTTATTCATATATTTTATTTAAAATTATACATGTATAAATATATTATCAATAGATTATAATAATTAAATGTATTAATAATTATTAGATTTAGAAAAAGTATAAATAAGGATTGAAATTACAATTCCTTTTAATCTTTGTAAGATTATTAACTAAATAACTTAGAATTAATGACTTAATAATCTAATTATTATTTAAACTTTTCTTAATTAATTATTAATAAAAAATATTATTATAAAACTTAATTATTTTAAAAAGTGTTCTTTTAATTAATTAATTTCTTGTGTATTAAAAAATAAATTTGCCTATTAATTATATATTTGTTTAATTAGTTATTTTGTTATTAATTAAACATCTTGACCTGACCATTATTAAACCAAAACTACCCTCATTTAACAGATAATAGCTTTATCAAGAATAATAATTTTGTAGGTACTTACTTAATTCTTTATAGTTCTTGTTTGAAAGTCAATTCCTTTAATTATTAATTTTATTTATTAAACTTCTTTAACTATAATTTTTATTTGGTTACACTAAAAATTATTTATAATACGTTTTATTATTTAATTTTTAATGTTTTTATATTTTATTTATTATTTTATTAATTTATTGTTTTATTATTGTTTTATTTTATAAATTTGTTATTTAAATTTATTATTTTATAATTTTATTATTTAAATTTGTTATTTTAACTAATTCTAATTTTATTATTAGTTTTATAATTATTATTAAATTATTATTATATTTTATTATTTTATTTTGGTTATTATTTACTATTCTAATAACAACGAAATAATTTTTATAAAATTTTTACATGTATTTATATTTTTACAATAATTTAAAGTATTTATAATATTTAATAATAAAATAAATAAAAGAACAATTTTTATTATAGAAAAGAAAATAAAGAATAAAAATGATAAATAAGAATAATTTTTATTATATAAAAGAAATAAAAGAATAAAGAAATAGAAATTATTTCTATTTAATTTATGAATAATAATCATTTAATGATTATCAGCTAAATTAATAATTTTAATTATTAATTTTGTTATTTACAACTTTTTAACTATTTACATTTATTATTTGCAATTTTTAATTATTTATAAGTTTTAATTATTATTAAAGATTTATTTAATTATTTAAAAATTATTTTTCTTTTTGAATTTTATTATTAATATTTTTATTAATATTTATTTTATTCTAGAAATTATTTTATTTAATTTATAATTAATATTTATAATATTTATTCTTTTTTTTATTTATTTCTTTCTAGAAAACTTAATTATTTTTGTATACTATTAAGTTAGTATACTGACTAATTTAATTTTAGGTTTAATTAATATTTATATTATATTTTATTTTAGTTAAAATTTATGGTAAATTTTTAATATTAAATTTACCAGGAATTATGATTTAATAATTCCATTATTTATCAATTGAGAGATTCGTTACAGCTATAATCCCCGTTTCTCTCCAGCTGTACCAAATAACATTGATGTTCCTCTTGCAGAAGAATTAACAAAAAACTTATCCGAATTATTTTTACAACTTAAAGAAAACTTGAAGTTAGCAAGCAAGAAACAAGAAACATTTGCAAATAAGCACAGAATGAAAGCCTCAGAATTTAAAATAAATGGCAAAGTTTGGATCAATAGCTCGCTCATAATTAGAAATAAGAATAAGAAATTAAAACCAAGGAAATTAGGTCCATACAAAATCATTAGAAAAGTATCACCTGTTTCGTATGAATTAGAACTCCCAAAAAACATTAGAATTCATCCTGTAATTCATTTTTCAGAACTAGAACCATATTATGAAGATATATTCGGAAGAAAACAAAAACCACCATCACCAATAATCGTAAATGAAGAAGAAGAATATGAAGTTAATCCTCGATAAAAGAAAACACTACGGCAAAATTCAATACCTTATAAAATGGAAAGGCTACCCTTTATCTGAAGCTTCTTGGGAACCAGAGTCAAATCTTAATTGCCCAGAACTATTTAAGAAATTTAACAAAGCAAATTAGAAACTTAAATTGAAAAAGAATCTTTAATATTATTATACTTTAATTTTATTAATATCAAACTTATTATATATCAATATCAATTTATAATAATATTATTTTATATAATACTTATTATTATTAATATTAAATAAACTTATCAATATCAATATCAAAATGTAATTCCTTATTAATAACAATGTAATTTTATTAATAAACATGTATATTTTTATATTATATTTTACACCTAAAAAATAATATTAAAATTTATAAATAAAAATTTCTTATTTTAGCCTGATGTTGAGATTCGTCTGGTATCCGAATTCTAGAGGAGGACATGTAACGAAACTCATAATCAGTAAATTAGTAACCATGGTCTAGTGGTTAAATACTATGACCATTGAGCTGAACTCTTTGGGTTCGACTCACACTCAATCTCAATTTTATAATAATTTTTATTTTAAGAAAAATTTATTATTAATTTCTGTATTTTATTTCTGTATTTTATCATAGAAATTAATAGAATAAAATCAGAAATTTTCGGATAAAAATTTATTATAATTTATCCTTTTTCCATAAGATTCTTTTTTTTATCAAAAAATTTAAGTTTCGAGAACTTTTTAGAAACTTTTATTATTTTCAAAAAAAATATAAATAGGTGTAAAATTCATTAATAAAATATTTTTAAATTCGAGCTTTTATTAATTAGTTAATAAGTAATTTGAAATATTACAATAACTGAATAATAATTAATATTTATACTTTAATAAAATTAATAAAACTTTTTTCTATTAAAACATATTTATTTTAATTTACTTATATGTGTTTATAAACCTATTGTGTTAACCTAACATTACATAATACAATTAATGAATCTACTAAACAAACTCCTTTCTTTATTAACTATGGTTTTAATCCATCAATAGATGATATTTTCTTATTTAATGGTACTAATTCTAATTTTAAATATATTCAAAATGTAGGTGATAACTTTCATTTAGTAAAAGAGGTCCTAGTGCGTGCACAAGACCTATACAAGAGACAAGCAGATAAGAAAAGAATTGTTGCACCAGAACTAAAGGAAAATCAAAAAGTATAGATTAATGCACCATCAGCTTTTGCTACTAATGAAAATCAAAAACTTGCTCCACCCAAGTATGGACCATATAAAATTTTGGAAGTGTTACCTAATGGAAACTACAAAATCGAGATTTCGAAGTCACTTTTCCCAAAACACCATCCAGTATTCCATATTTCTAAGCTAGAACCATACGTTTCTACTCCAGAAATATTCAAAAATAGGAAAAAATATAAAGAAATTACCGCCGAAATAGTAGAAATTGCCGATTTCAGAACAAATTATAAAGAAAAACGCTATGAGTACAAAATCAGGTATAAATATAGGTTAACCTGGCACTGTGTGCCTGCAACAGTCATAGAAAACGACCCACGATACCAAGATTTACTTAACAATTTCAACAAAAGCATTCGTAAACATTAATCTTAAATTTAATTTACACCAATATACAAAAATTAATAATATTAATCAAAATACAAATATCACCAACCAACATTTACTATCAAACTATAAACTCATCTCTACAATTCATTTCGAAATTTCAACAAAATTCATAACGAATGTAAATCTCATTTCAAAAAATTTTTTCAAAATTTTCATATAAATTAAATAATTATAAAAATTAAATACACGTCAATTTTTATTCAAAATTTAACATTCAATCATTTTACATCTTTAAAACAAAAATTACAATTTTACACTAAAAATTAAACTAGACTAAATACACACACAATTATTATCAATTTTAATATTAAATTAGAAAATTAACTATTAAAAATATTCAATTTTATTTTAAAATATTCACTTTTTTTGATATCAATTTTATTATTCAAAAAATAATTTTTTTTAATAATTTTTCAAAAAAAAATTTTCAATATAAATTTCCCATATATTACAATATATTCAAAATATATTATTCAATTAAAAATCTTTAAAAATTTAAATATCAACTATTTTATATAATATATTTATTATTCAACTTATAATATATTCAATTATATTATTTTCAACTATAAATTATTTATAATTATTAATTTCAAACTTTAATTCATATTATTTGGTTATTGACAATCGTCTGGAATTCGATTTTCTTTGGGGGGAGCGATGTCGCGAATATTAGTGGATTTAAAATTGAAATCTACTAATAGATCAATTGCAGTTAAATTTCGTTATTGACTAAATCACTTAAAATTCGATTTTCAATAAAATAAATAAACATTAAAAAGAATTTAAATTGAGATTGTAAAGGGTTTGGACAAAATTAAATAAATAGAAAGTGACCCATTTCACCAAATTAAAATACAAAAATTTACATTTCTTAATAAATACGCCATATTAAAAATGTAATTATTTTATTTTAATCAATAAGCCACATTCAACTTTTTATTTTTATTTTTTATAATTAATTTTTTTTGAATGTAACCAGATATAATTTTCACATGGTTTATACTACCATAAAGTATTTTAATGAATAAATAAATAATAAATAAATGTTAAAATAAATGTAATTATAAAGAATTTTTTCATATATAGATATCTATATCAATAATAAATAATAGAAATAAATAATAAATAATAGAAATAAATAATAAATAATAATAAAATAATAAATTATAAATAATAAATATGCCACTTGGTGAAATGGGATTTGGTGATACATAGCTATTAAATTAAATTATTTAAATAAATAAATAAAAATTAAATTTGATAGTATAAAATTTTGCAGTGTTACAAAAATACTTTCAATAATTATAATTATAATATTATTATAATGATAATAAAAATAATAAATAATAATAATAATAATAATAATAATTAATATATAAATAATAATAAAAAAATTATAATAAAGATAATAATAAAATAAGAATTTTAATATTTAAATATTAAATATAAAAGAATTAAAATAATATTAAGCATGAATAATTAAATCAATATTAATTGAAAATAAATAAATATAATTAATTATATTTATTGAAATTGATAATATTAAAACATTTAATCATATATATTTAAAAATTTTTATTGAAAATGGAAGAAAATATAGAAATTGAGATAAGCGAAACTAATAGAGGAAATGAACAAATTATTATAAACAGAAAATATAAATTTAATCTTTCATCTAAAAGAAAAGATAATTCAAAAATATATAAGTGTACTGAATATAAAACAATGAATAGGTGCAAATCATTCATTATTTTAAATGATAAATATGAAATAGTAAAGTATGATAGTTCACATAATCATCTTGAAAAAAAATATGAAGCAACTACATCATTAGTAAAACATATTAAATAATGATTATAAACATATTTCAAATTTTCCATTCATAAATCCAGATTATATATACGATATTTATAATAGAATTAAAAGCAAGTGTAAAGAACATAATTATGTTCAATTTTTAGAATTTTTAGAATATTTTAAATATACATATTTAATTGATTATAATATTAAGTATTGGAATTACTATAATAATATAAAACATATTACAAACAATGCTTCAGAATCTTATAATAATCAATTAAAAAGTATTTTTTCAAAAAAACCTACTTTTTTTAAATTAATATATGTATTACAAAAACAAGAGTTCTTATCTAATATTGACTACCAAAGGAGAATTGCAGGATATTGGGAAAAAAAGCCAAAGAAACTAATAAGAACCGATGAAATTAATGCTATAGTTAAATATTACAAAATTATGGAAATCCTGGAAAAAAGAAAAAATGAAATTGATAGAAATAAAATAACTAATTTATGGTTAGATTGTTTAGATGATTTATTAAAATTATTAATTAATAATTAGAAAAAAAAAAAAAAAAAACAGAGAAATAACCAAATAAATATGATCAATAGAGTTTTATTTTAAAAATTTATTATTTAATAATATTAAAAATAATTAATATTATTTTATTATTTTATTATATAAAAATTTATGTTTTAATAATATTAAAAATAATTAATATTATTTTATTATTTTATTATTCTATTATTATTTTATAATTTTATTATTTTATTATGATTAGATTGTTGAGATGATTTAAATATTAAAATTATTAATTAATAATTAAAAAATAAAAGAGAAATTACTAAATAAATATGATCAATAAAGTTTTATTTTAAAAATTTATGTTTTAATAATATTATTTTATTATTTTATTATTTTATTATTTTATTAATGAAATAACATTTATTTATTTTATTATTTTATTAATGAAATAAAATTTATTTCATTTTTATTATTTTATTTATGAAATATCATTTATTTTATTTTATTTTATTTAATTTTATTATTTTATTTATGAAATATCATTTATTTTATTTTATTTTATTTAATTTTATTATTTTATTTATGAAATATCATTTATTTTATTTTATTTTATTTAATTTTATTATTTTATTTATGAAATATCATTTATTTTATTTTATTTTATTTAATTTTATTATTTTATTTATGAAATATCATTTATTTTATTTTATTTTAGGGAGAAGTGCATTTCGGAATCGTGCATTTCGGAATCGTACATTATTGTATGTGGCTTGATGATAAAATATTTTATAGCCACATTTATCAAAAATAAATAAATAAATAAATACATAAATAACTAAATAAAATCAAAATAATATTTTATTAATAATCTTTTAAATAATATTTAATATCAATATCAAAATTTTTAGTATAAAAATATTATTAATATCAATATCAAAATTTTTAGTATAAAAATATTATTAATATCAATATCAAAATTTTTAGTATAAAAATATTATTAATATCAATATCAAAATTTTTAGTATAAAAATATTATTAATATCAATATCAAAATTTTTAGTATAAAAATATTATTAATATCAATATCAAAATTTTTAATATAAATATATTATTATTAATATCAATATCAAATTTTTTAGTAAAAATAATAATATCAATTATGTTTAAAAAATCATTAAATAAATATTTTTTTATTTTTTATTATTTTATTAAAATTTTAGTTATTATTATTACAATTTAATAATAAAATAAATTAAAATATTTTATATAAATAATTTTAAATATAAATTAAAAATATTATAAAATATTAAATAAAATAAAAGACTTTGAAAAAATATGATTTTTGTTTGTTTGTAAAAGTTAATGAATAACTTGAATCTTTCTTTTTTAAATTTTTTTTTGTATTCTTTTGTATTTTTTTTTTTCAATTCGTTGATTTTATTATAATTTTTTTAATTATTTTTATTTCATTTTATTACATTTTTTAGTTTGTAATTATTAATTATAATTTTTAATTATTATTTATTTATTTATTCATTTATTTAATATATAAAATTTCATGCGCCACAGATTCCGAAATGCACAATTCCGAAATGCACGATTGCGAAATGCACCACATTCAATTTCATTTACATTATTTTCAACGTTATCAGCTATCAAGGCATTACATAAAATCTCCTTAGTCACAGTTTCATCGACGTAATTGTTATTATTTGTTACATTTTTGCTTTTAATTCGGGAAAGTGAATCTCCAAGGTGATTCTTTTTTCCTTTTTTGTAGATCATACGTACGTCTAGCATATTTAAATCAATACACCAGCGAGCGTGCCTACTGTTATTTGGTTCTTTATTCCCAAATAATCCGACTAGTGGTTTATGATATGTATAAACCACTGTTTTCTCTTGGTTTCCCTCTATGTATGGTTTAAATTGCTTAACAAAATTTTGTACAGCTACTCCTTCAAGGTCGGTTATACAGTACCTGCGTTCAGCGGCTGCAAGAATTCTATTTACATAGTGGACAGGATGTTCTTTATTATCAGCCGGATCAATTTGTAGTAGAACCCCACCTATACCTTCACCTGATGCGTCTGTACGAATGATGAAGGATTTAGTAAAATCTGGAAAACGGAGTATTGGTGCGTTCATCAAACAACTTTTTAACTGGTCAAAGGCAATTTGTTGTTCGTCAAACCAGTTAAATTTTGAATCTTTCTTTAATAGTTTATTAAGTGACGCAGACAATCGAGAAAGGTTGTAAAAGATTTATTTAGAAATAGATTACAATAACAAACGAATACAAACACTAAAATAGAAAAAATAACGAAATAAAAATTTGTTTTATTATAATAATTTTTTTATTAATATTAAAATATTTAAAACTTTATAGTCAAATTTAATAACAATTACACCTTTCAAAATTTCTTAAATTTTGAAGTATTTTTATATTTTTTCATAATTATATTTATTATATATTATACTAATTTATTTATATTTAATTTCTATTTATTTATGGACTATCTAACTAAATAAACTTTACTATTTAATAAATTTATTTATTATTCCTAAAAATAGAAATTTTAACTTAACTATTAAAACTATGACTAAATCATTATCATTTTTAAGAGTGTTATAATTTAAATTATTATTATTGGAAATATCTTGATTGTTGGTATTGTTATTATTAAGTTTTGTATTGTTATTATGTTTCTGTGTTAGTCTACCCTTTGGAGTTAAGATTTTTCTTCTTGTTTCTAAATCCATAGTATCTGATTCGTCATCAGAATCTAAAATGTTAATTGGTTGTTTTGTATTTTCATTATTCTTGTATTTGGTCTATTTTTAAAATTATTATTTTTCCTTTTAAAGGTGTAGACTAAGACATTTTTGTTAACACTTTGATTTACGGGAGAGTGTTTACTCCCTATTCTAAGTTTAAAGGGGTTTCTTCTAATATTTTATTATTATGATAATTACAATATAATTATTTATTATCCTGAACTAAAAATTAAAATTAACAACTTCTAGTTATTATTAAAAATAGTAAAATTCATTATTAAATGTTATTATAAATAAATATAATAATATATAATAATATAATTAAGAATATAATATAATATATAATTAATACGTATATGAATATATTAAAAATACAAAGTTTAAAATTATAAATAAAATATAATTTATTTCATATAATATATAAAGAATAAAATATAATATATTACAATATATATAAATTATAATATAAAATATAATAATATAAATTATTATTTAAGATATAAATTTTAATATTTGAATAAATAAATATTCAAATATACCAATATGTTACTACACATATTTGTTTTATATCACCTGGTGACTTTTCTGTTCATGTTATCGATTTGTGTGTTGCTCCTATTGATTTGAAGTTTATTTTGATGGAAATAGTGGGAAGTAGAGGCTGTTGGTTTGTGGTATGAATACTTAGACATTTCATACGCCTCATCTAATTCTGTACATTTGTTCACGTGAATTCCCTTACAAGCCTCAGATCTTGATTTAATGGAATTAACGTAATCAAAAACGGTAATAGCTGGTTTAAACTTCTTGTCCAGCTTCCTATAAAGTTTTTTATACTCTCTATTAAAATCAACAATACTCTACTTGTTACTAAAAGAGAGTGTTTTATTTTTTTCTAATATACGGTATGGGTCCTTTTCACCCTCAACTACACTTAGTAATTTCTTCTTTATTGTAAATAATTGAGGGTATATGACTCTATTATTATCGTCATAAAGTAATAACTCATCCAAATCTTAAGCATGGTCATCAGGAGTGGCCATCTTACATAATTTGAAGATGAGTTCTTTATCTGTAATATTGTGGTACTCTAACCAAGAAACAAACTTTGAGTACCAGCCACATACATTTGGTCTCCTTGGGTCAATTTTGGTAAGGAGTCCAAATCAATACTATTATTATTCCTGTTAATAGAATTAACCAGAGAGGCAATAGAATGTTCCAAGGACGAGGCAAAAAGAGAAAATTTATTATATAAATATTATAAATAATATTATAAATTCTCCCTTGCTAGCGTGCAAAGAAGTTGGGTTCTGATACCATAATACTCAATCCAATTCTGTTGAAGCTGATACTTGGGAAGGATAACCTGAAATTATTTTAAGCAAACAATAAGTTAGTTGTTACAAAATTTTTTCACCGTTACCTTCTTTTATTAATTTTTTTAATTAATATTAACTCTCGGCTAAACAGAACCTTGAGAGCTAGTATAGAATCCGTTGTAATTTTATAACGCGGTTTATAATATAACGGATTATATATTTGATGACCCAACACTATATTATCAGGCTTATAATATATTTATCTTAAAATTTTTTTTTTAAAGAGGTTTCTTGCCAAGGTTGAACTGGTTTTTCTATTGTATCTGGATCGCTACTATGACCACGAAACAAAAATTAAATATCTTATTTCTAGACTGTACGGGAACGCGATGAATTGGGCCGCCTCACTGATAGAAAATGATCACCTCCTTTTACATGACTACCAGGACTTTATTGCCAAACTCAAGGCATATTATGGGAATTGTGACGCAATATACGTAGCAAACCAGATGTTGCGCACAATTAAACAACAAAAACTTGGAGGCATTCGCGGATATATACAAGAATTTAACAAATACTCTGACGAGTCAAACTGGAACGAGGAGGCTAAGATGGACGCATTCATTTCAGGACTTAACAACCAAGTTGCAATGAAAATAATTGAAATGTTTCCAGGGCCCCAGAACCTTACTTCCCTCCAAATTGTTGCCTCCAAGATTGACTCCAGATTATCGTCCAGGAATATGTTTTACAACAATAGGAATTTTAGTAATGGTTCCTATAGTAAAAAACAAAATAATTCAAATAGGCCTCCAAATCAAAATCAAACTAGCCAGAAGGAATTTGGACCCTTAAGTAAAGAAAAAGAATGAAGAAAAAAGGAAAAATCTCTGCCTATACTGCGGCTTACCCAACCATAAAATTAAAGGATTACACTAGGAAAAATAAAAATAAAGAAAGTACGTCTATGATGTCAATCCCAACTATGGTGTCAAATCCAAATGAGTCATCTTCAGAACGATTCACGAAGGAATTTAAACTATCTTTTGAACTTTCACCCAAAATTCTCATTGATTCTGGTTCTAAGCTTAATCTTATCGATGTTGACTACTGTAACGACCATAATCTACCATGACGACGGTAATTTACCTAAAATTATTGGTATAGGTAGTAGTCAATCTTTTTTTGGTATAACTCCGCCTCTTAATCTCCGTTATAAGGACCACCTTTGTCGAACTCAATTCTATGTTACTGATCTACCTGTTTATCCTTGTATATTAGGTCTCGATTGGCTCAGGGAATACAACTGACACATCGATTTCTCTTCAAACACCTTATCCTTTGTTTCTAACCATTGCCTTACTTATTGTGTTACGTTACCTACTAATGTTCCTGAATTTCCTGAAGAATCTTCTGCTTTCCCTGCCATTGAAAATAATTCTTGTCGAAAAAAGTCTCGTTATAACAATATTCATAATAATTCTTGTGATAACCATTTCAATATGGACCTTTCTGTAAATAATTCAAACTCTGATAACTCTCCTAACTACACTTCTTTTCCTGTTATTACCGATGAATCCAAAGGTAAATTAAAAAAGGATTATGCCTCTGATAACTCCCTAGTTGTTAATTCGTTTTCTGTTTCTCTTGGTCCTTCAATTAATCCAAATTACAATCCAGTTCTTAATCAAAATTCTGTCTATTGTCCTAATTCCACTTCTACTTTTAACTCTAGTTCTAATGCTACCTCTGATTCTAATTCTTGTCCTACGTCTTATTCTCTTACTAGTTCTAATTCTAATTTTATTTCTGCTTCCAGTTCTACTTTTAAATCTGACTCTAATTCCTTGACAAAATCTTTCGAATTTTATTTCAGATCATGATTTAAAGCACAAACTCCCTGCTGAATTAATTGTATTTCTAGATGTCTTTAGTGAAGCTTCCGCCAACAAGCTCCCTCCTCATCGTCCGTATGATTGTCAGATAAATCTCATAGTTAATGGTAAACTTCATTATGGACCCATTTATCCATTAACTAATAAAGAAACAAAAGCTCTTGAAAAATATATAAAAGAAAATCTCAAGAAGGGGTTTATTCGTAAATCTAAATCCCCAGCTGGAGCTTCTATATTTTTTGTCTTAAAAAAGAATGGTGAACTTAGATTAGTGGATGATTATCGTCCACTAAATGAAATTACCATAAGAGATTCTTACCCTCTCCCATTAATTCAAGATATGCTGAAGCATTTGGGTAAAGCAAAAATCTTCTCAAAACTGGATCTCCGCTCGGCGTACAACTTGATTCGCACAAAAGAGGGAAATGAATATAAGACTGCCTTTACCTGTTCCTTTGGACATTTTGAATACACTGTTATGCCTTTTGGATTGAAAAACGCTCCTGCCGTTTTTCAACATTTTATTAACGACATACTCGAAGATGTTATTGGAAAGTTTGCCTATGCTTATATCGACGACATTATAATCTTCTCTAAAGATTATAATTCTCATATTAATGATTTTTTATTAATATTTAAATAATTAAAATTTTATATTCAAATTTAATAACAATTACACCTTTCAAAATTTCTTAAATTTTGAAGTATTTTTATATTTTTTCATAATATATTTATTATATATTATACTACTTTATTTATATTTAATTTCTATTTATTTACGGACTATCTAACTAAACTTTATTATTTAATAAATTTATTTATTATTTCTAAAAATAGAAATTTTGAATTAACTATTAAAACTAAGACTAAATAATTTCAATTGAGTTCATTTATTATTTATTTATTATTCTAATATTAATAATATATTTATTATATATTTTAAATTTAAAAACAATGAAAAATTTTATAATAAAAATTAAAATTTAATAATTATTTTGTTTCGAACTTTATTTGATTGATTTAAATTATTGTTTCACAATAATTATACAGAATTATTTTATGTAATTTTAATCACTACATATAGTGAATTTCATTTAAGGATTTTACGCTGCGGCGTTAAATATCTTTACACTCTATAAAGTTCTTGGATATCTTCAATATTGGGTTCCTCAGATCCAGAGACATCTTTTTGGGAAAGGAAAGAGTAAATTAAAAAATTATAATTGTAATGATTTGATTTATTTTTATAATTATTAGAAAAAGTTTTTATTAAATCATTTTTAAAATGATTTAAACCAAGAGTAGAATACACATATTTATTACGATAGTTATAGTGGATTTTATATTTCTCCATGAATTGATTA
>MCFG01000040.1:190000-277672 GCA_002104895.1 Anaeromyces robustus | reverse complement strand
CCTTTAAATGTCAACTAATTAGTAATTAATATTAAATATTAAATATTAAATATTAAATATTAAAACATATATATTTATATTTATAATAATTTTTTTTTTTATTCTTTGGTTTGTTTTTTGATTTCATCATTTTTATTAAAAATTAATGAAAAAAGATTAAAATTAATTAATTAGATAAAATAATATTTATAATAAAGTAAAAAAAAAAAAAAGAATAAAAAATTTTAAAAATTAATAATTAAAATAGTTATTCTTTTTTTTATTTATTTATTTATAATATATATATTTATATATTATTATTAATTGTTTTATTATTTATTATTAATTATTATTATTTAAATTTTATTATTATTTAAAATTTATTATTTATCTTTTTTTTTTTATTATTATTATTATTTTTTTTTTAAAATTTTTTATTTATTTATCTATATATTTCATTAATAGTATATATATATAATTTATTATTTATTAGTTTTTTTTTTTTTATTTCCCTTTAATTTAATAATTATTTTATTATCATTATTTGAATATTTATTTAATAATAATTAGAATTTTAAAATTATAAAAAAAAATTTTTTTTTTCCAATTTTTAATATATATATATATTTTTTCAAAAAATTTTTTTCTTTTATTTTTTAAAATATAATAAAACAAATCAAACATTCAATAATTTATTATTATAATATTCAATCATATTTTTTTAATTACTTATCTGAAGGATTATTTTTGAATATTGTTAGTATATATGTTATTAAAATAACAAAGTAGAAATTAGAAAATATAAGATATATAATTATTTTTTAATATAACAAATATTTATAAATTGATTAAATTGATTAAATTGATTATTGATTAAAATTTTAAATAGTTTATTTTTCTTAATTATACCTTTTTAACAATACTAAAATATAATTAATTTTTATTAATAATTTTTTCAATTATAAATATTTATAGGTTTTATTAAAAAAACAAAACAAAATTAAAATAACCTTTCAGTAATTAAAAAAAAAGAGATAAAAAAAAAAAAAATGAAATAATAGACCAAAAGATATAATAAATTTTTAGAATAATTATATACTTTTTTAAAATGAAGTATTTATTATGAAAAGTAAAAAATAACAACAAATTTTTGTTTGTCTTGTTGTAATTATTTTTTTTAAAAAATCTAAAAATTCATTTTAATTTTGAATTATTCTTTGAATTAATGTAAGTAGTTTTTATTTTTATACTTTATTTTATGTTATATATTATAAGTATTTTTTTTTTCTTTTATATGTATTTATTTTATTATAATTATAGAAATATATTAATTAGAATATTATTTTATATTTTGAATTTTAATAATAATTATATATAATATTTTTATACTAAATAAATAAATAAAAAAAATCAAATATTTATAATAAAATATATGCTTAATAAATATTCAATATCAGAAATTATCAGTAAAACATAAATATTAGATTTATCAATATATATTTTATTTATTTCATTAATAATATTATTAATCATATATTATTTATAAATAATTGTAATGTCATATAGTAAATAATTATAATTTATCATAAAAAATATTACATATTTTTTTTTAAAAATATAAATAATAAAAAAAACAAACAAACAAACAAAAAAAAAAAAAAAAAAAAAAAAAAAAATAAAATAAATATACTAAATATTTATGTTTTTTATATAATATTTATATTTTAAAAATAAATTAGATTATTACAATATATAGTATACAATATCATATCTATTATTGATTAACAATATTTATTTTATAATAAAATAAAAAAAAAGTCATTATTTTATTATTGTAAAATAAACATAAAATAAATAAAACAAAACAATCACTTTATAAAAAACAAACAATATAAATAATAGTAGAAAAAAAAAAGATAGAAGAAAAAAGAATTATCAAAATAAATAAATAAAAAAATTTAAAAGCAACAATCCCTTTAAACAAATAAAAAAAAAAAATAAAAGAAAACAAAAATAAAGACTTTTAAAAACAACAACAAAATATAATAATGGATTGTAAAGAAATTACTTGGATATTATTTTGTATAATTTGGATAGGATGTTGTTTTATACCTTCTAGTGAAGCATATGATGATAATTTATTTTCAGATTCATTAATTATAATCGATAAAACCAATGATACTATTCAAGTAAGATGATTTATATTTTTATTAAAAATAATAAATATTATAATAATTTATTAATATTATATTTGATTAATTAATAGGGAAGAATGGCAGCCTTTGGTCCAAGAATAGGGGAAGAAGGTTTTAAAGGTGTAGTTATATCTATGGATAAAATTGATTCATCAAAGAGTTATAGTTATGGATGTAAAAGTATTAAAGAAACAACTGTAAGAGAGTTTGCTAAAGAAAGATTAGATGTGGAAATTCCTGAAGATGGTTATATAGCTTTAGTTGAAAGAGGAGGTGGCTGTTCCTTCTCAGATAAAGTTCGTAATATGCAAAGAAGTGGTGCTAAAGCTGTTATTGTTGGAAATAATCATGGTGATCCTCATTTAATTACTATGTATGCAAGTGGAGATACATCAGATATATATATTCCTTCAGTATTCATTTTACAATATGATATGTTTGTTCTTCGTAGTGAACCATTCGATGTAACTGTAATTGAATCAGAATCAGATTGGGCTGCTACCGATATATTTATAATGACTACTATTTTACCAGTTGTATTTATTATTGGTATATTTGTTATTTATAAATTAAGAGTTGAAATTTTAGAATCTGATATGCAAAATGAATCTAATGTAAGTCTTGGAGCAGCATCACAAGAAGAAGTTGATGCATTACCAATAAAGATATTCGACATGAAAAAGAAACAAGAGAATGATCCTGAAACTTGTGCTGTATGTATTGATGACTTTACAGATGGTGATAAACTTAGAGTATTACCATGTCATCATGAATATCATGTTGAATGTATTGACTTATGGCTTACCACTAGAAAACGTTTCTGTCCAATTTGTAAACGTAGTATTACTGGAGAAGATGATGCCGATGAAAATACACCTCTTCTAGCTCGTTCTTCTAGTAATACATATAATACAGGTGAAGGTCAAAATTCATCTGATTCAGATACTGATTCTCAAGGAGATGAATCACATGTAATTGACATTGGCTTAGATGAAATAGATAATAGTGAAGATGAAGAAGTAAGAGAAGAAAGAGAAAATGAAAACCATGAAGATGGTCCAACATCACAAGAAGAGTCATTAATACTGCCAAATGATGATTTTGATGATCCTAGTGAAAATGAACCATTAATTAATTTAGTTACCCGTTCATAATAATATTAAAATTGAAAAGAAATATAAAATAAAAAAATATTATAAATTAAAAATAAAATATAATAAAATAAAATAAAATTAAAAAATAATTTAAAAGTAAAATAAAATATTTTTTTATTTATTTTTTATGTCATATCGGTCGTCTTTCTTCTATTATTTTAATTACTTTATAATTATTCATTATTTTTTTTTTCTTTTAAATAATTATTTTAATAACATATCCACAGTAAATAAACAAACAAATAAAATAAAAAAAAAAAAACAAACAAAAAAAAAAAACAAATAAATAAATAAAAAATAAAAAATCAAAACTAAAAAAAAAAAAACAAAAAAAAAAAAAAAAAAAGAAAAGGGAAGCATTGTTTATAAAATTATATATTATATTTATTTTTATTTTTTTTTTTTATTTTCAACATTTTTGATATTAAAGAAAATCAAAGAAAAAATAATAATAAAGCAAAAAAAAAAAAAAAAAAAAAAACATAAAGAAATTAGGAAATTATATAGTATATATTAATATATATATTTATATTTTTTATTATTATATACATATAAATATTGACAACCAATTATTATGTAAATAAAGAATAAAAAAAAAAAAAAAAAAAAAAAAAACATACAAGAAAAACAAAACAAAACAAAACAAAATAATAATAATAATAATAATAATAATAATAATAATAATAATAATAATAATAATAATAATAATAATAATAATAATAATAAAGAATATAGGGTTTTAAATTTTAATTCAATATTAGAGATATTTTTTTTTTTTTTCAATTATGATGTCTTTATTATTATAATTATTATTATTATTATAATTATAATTATTATTGTATTATTTTATTATTTTATTATTTTATTATTTAAATGTTATTAGTATTCTTTCTTTATTTTTATTTTATTATTTTATTCAAATGTCTTTATTTTTATTAAAATGAAAGGAATTATATATTTCTATCATAGGTAAAAAAAATATTTAATTTTGTTTTTCTAAAAATTTTAATGAATTAAATAAATATAGGATGATAAATTTAAATTAAATAGTTTTTAAACTTTTACATATATTAATATGAATATGAGAAATTAAAAAAAAAAGGTGTATTTTTATTGTCTATATTATTATATGTTTATAAATTAAGTTATAAATAAATATTACATTATTATTATTATTATTGTTTTTTTTAGAGTTATTTTTGAATATACATATTTCTATAAAATTATTATTTTTCCTTATAAATCAACTATTGATTTTATTTTGAATTTTTTTGAAATTCTTTCCCCTGAACGAACTTTGAAATTATCACCATAAATTTTAAATAATAATTTATCATAATTTATAGTAAATACTGAATGTGCTTTTGGTATAACTTATTTTTTATTATTATTTTAATAATAATAAATAATATATTATATATTAATTAATATGTTTTTTTTATAATCACATTATAATATTATAAAATATATATTATATTAACTTACTTAATAAACGATTTTCTTTTGTTATAATATTAAAGGTATTCTCAGTTTCTTTTAATATGATTCCTGATTTTCCTATGTAGGATGGGCATTTTGATTGTACCACTTTTTTTTTTTTATTATATTATTTGTTAATGTTTTATTATGGAATATTAATAATATTAATAATATATATATATTTATGTATTTTTAAACATAATCATTAGTTTTCAATTTTAAGAGTAAATTATAAATATATAAAATACTATTTTATAATTATAGAAAAAAAAAAAAAAAAAAAAAAACTACTTTTTTTTTATATTAATATACCTGTTATAATAGAACCATGAAAATCTGCTTTTAAAAGTTTTGCGTAAATAACACTATAATTTGTAGAAGTAGGTATTTCACCTAATAATTCTTTCATATATTGTACCCAAAGTTGATGAAGTGGTATATATAAATTATATCTTTATATTAAGAAATAAATTATTATTCAATAAGAAATAATAATAATAATAATAATACATAACAACAATAATAATAAATATTTATAATAATTAGTTATAATTTATTGTGTATATATAATATTACTTTCTTGCTTCCATTGGGATTTCCCACATTCCAGATTTTTTTCTTTCTCTTCTAGACATTAAATGCTTTTTACCAGCACGTTTTAAAAGTTTACGTTCACGTTTTTCTTTAGTTTTTTGTTCTTTTTGTTGATCACTAAGTGGGAAATTTTCAAGTGGAACTTGCTTTTTCTTTTCTATTTTGACATCATATACATTTTCAGCTTGCTGTTCATTATAAGTGAAAGAGACGGTTGCTGAATTATTAGAATAGGTAGTAGGAGTTTTCAATATTGTTTTAACAAATCCAGGTAAAAATTCTTTATTATTATTGTTATCTGTTTTATTGACATTCTATATTATATAATAATAATAAATTATTATTAATTTTTTTTTTATCATCAAAAAGATGATTTTATATTGTATAATTGGTAATAGTTATCCATTTGTTTAATAGATTGTTATTAAAAAATATATATATTTTAAGATTAGATATAGAAATATAAAATTTAATTATTTTTGTATGATATGAATATAAAAACATTATATGTACATTTAAAATTAATGTAAATATTATATATTTGAGGTTAGTATATATATATATATTTTAATTTTATTTAATTTATAATGAAATTTTGAGTATTAATGAAATTTGAAATTTCTATAAATTTAAAATACATATATAATATATTTATATATGTATATTAAGCTTTTATGATATTTAATAAACTAAATATATATATATATATGTATATATATTTAATTTCATTATTAATTACTATTATTTTTAAGATTATTTTATTTTATAATTTTAATTCAGAAATTTAAAAATTTTGAAATTTCAAATCCAATTTAATTATTTATATATTATAAAAATTAAAATTTTTAATATATACTTACATATTTTTTATTATCTTGTTTAATATTTTCTGGTAATTTTGAGTATAAACCCTTTTCTGTAATTCCTTTTACTTTAATAAAATAATTGTCAAATTTTGGAATGTTTTAATAAAGAGTAATGTTATTATAATATATTTTTTCATATAATAAATTAAATGTTTAGATGTATAAATTTTAAATAAATAAAGTTAATAATTTATATATATATATTTTTGCAATTACACATAATATATTGAATAAATTACCTTTTTTATCTATATCCATTTTTAAAATCAAATTATTAAAAATTCAATTAAACAGAAATTTATTTATATAAAAAGTAGTATTATAAATAATTAAATATTTATTATTATTTTTTTTATAAAAATGATTGGTAAATATTTAAAGATTTGTATTATTAAAGTAGTAAAAAAATTTTTTTATTAATAAATTGTATTATTTTTTATAAATTTTTAAATATTTAATTTTATATAATTAATTATAATATGAATAAACCAAAAAACTTTGGTTTAATTATAAATATTTCTCTTTTAAAGAAAAAAAATTATAATATATATAATTTGTTATAAATAAATAAATAAATAAATAAATAAATAAATAAATAAATAAATAAATAAATAAATAAATAAATAAATAAATAAATAAATAAATAAATAAATAAATAAATAAATAAATAAATAAATAAATAAATAAATAAATAAATAAATAAATAAATAAATAAATAAATAAATAAATAAATAAATAAATAAATAAATAAAAAATTATTGTTTTTGTTTTATAAAGTCTAGTAATTAATTATATTAATTTATTACATATTTTACCACATAATCCCCAAATAAAATATGAAATATTTATGTAAAATAAATAAATATTTTTTAAAAAATAGAGATATAATACTTAATAATACTTAATTCTTATTAATATTTAAGCAATAGTAATTTTTATACATGTATATACAAATACTAATTTAATAACAGTATTAAAGTTTATTATTATTTATTTATTTAATTTTTTTTTTTATTTTATTTTAAATAAAAATGAAAAAAGATAAGGTTTATTTATATATTTATTTATTATTATTATTATTTTAATATCTTCTTATAAATTATGTATATATATATATTTTTTATCTTATAAATAATATAATTATAATTATTATTATTATTATTATTATTTTTTTTTGAGTTTTTTTTTTTTTTTTTTTTTTTTTTTTTTTTCCCTAGATAAATGAATTTACCATTTCTATGAAAAATAATAATTAGTTTAAATACTACTTATTAATTTTTTTTTATTCCTTTATTACTTTATTTAATTTTTTTTTTATAATCAAAAATTTTTTTCTTTACTTCTTTTTTTTTTTTTTTTTTTTGTTTTGTTTAATTATTAATTTGTTTTATTATTTCTTTTATAAGCACTATATTTATTTATTTATATATATATATTTAATTTAATTAGTTCATGATTTTTTTTTTTTTTTAAATATAATTTTTTTTGATATAAGATAAATCTATTCAATAAGTTGCTTTATTAGTATTATATAAATCATAATACTAATAAAATATATATATATATTTATTATTATTATTCAATTATTTAATCTCCTTAGAAACCACTAGAACTTTGTTGTTTGGCTAAATCAATTATTATCCAACCTTCAGTTCTTGGATCAATCTTTCTTTTTGGATCAACAAATTGACTCTTTGAGAAAACTACAGCATAAATACAATGTTGAATATTATCCTATTATATTATTATATACATATATATTAAAAAAAATTAAAATATAAAAAAAAAAAAAAAAGAAAAAAAAATTTTAAAAAATAAAATAAATAATTAGTAATCAAAACTAAATCATTAAATATTATTAATATTTATTAGTTCTTATAATTATATATATATATATATATATATAACATATAAGATAGATATAAATAAATATATAAAAAAAGTTTATATATGTGATTGTATATTTATATGTATTAAATTAATGAACACTTACTTCTTTACCAACAACAACCTTTCCATCTTTATCACTGAAAGCTAAAATTTCTTGAGTATTGAAACTTAAAACTAAAACTGGTGTATCATTTTCTAAAAATTTAGCAGTATTTAATTCTAAGTTACGAAGTTCGATTAATTTACATCTTGTAGTTAAACCTTGAGCTTTTTGAGCTTCTAAACCAGCATTAAGTACATTATAAGTCTATTTTATTATTAATATATATATAAAATGATTAGTTCATTTTTTTTATTAAAATAATTAAAAGATTTTTTTTTTTAATATAAAGTTTTAATTTTAATTATAAATAATAATAATAAGTGAGTAATGAATAAATATTAATACTTACAACTTCACCACACCATTTTTTTAAAGTTTCACAGTCACCACTAAGATAAGCATCTAAAACTTCTGGAAGATAAAGCATTTGACAATCTTTAATAAACTTTTCAATAGAAAAACCTGGATGAACAGAAGTAAAACGTTTTACGGTTTTTGACATTTCAGATTCTTCAAACATATTTTGTAATTTACTTGCAACATTTCTACAACTATCCATAAATGGTCCGTCTTGATCGTCTAAATAGTCTTTAAAATGATAATATTTTTGAGCAGCAACACTATTATTTTTAAAATTATAAGAAAGACGTTTGAAGAATGGCATTTTATATAAAACAAGAGAAGATCCAGCATTTTCATTAGATTCCATGAATTTTACTTGTGAATATTTTTGTGAAGCTAACTTCTTTTTGAAAAGAACTTCACGTTCTTCTTTAGTAAGAAATTCATTATACCGTGCTGTGGTTGAAGTACTTGTAATAATATTGGATATATGATAAATTGAACGTGTTATTGGATTATCAACAAATGGATGACTTATCTTTTTATATTATTTTATATATTATTATTATTATAATTAAGAATTTTTATATATAGTATTATAAATCATTTGTTAAAAATAAATATATATATTCATATTAGAATTGTCATTATTTAATTTTTATTATACATTATTCTAATTAATCAAATTATATTTTAAATCAATCTACTTTAAAAATATTAAAATGTTTTTTTTTTTACCTTTAATATAGTATTACCAAAATGTTCGCAATTTTCTTGCATTTTCTTTAATTCTTGTTGAACATTATCACTTTCTATATAATCAACGACATTTTTCTTGGTATTTTGAATTTTAGCTTTAGTTTTATTTGATGCAGATTTAACAAGTCTTACCGGGGCTGTTTTTGAGATGACATCAGCTTTTTTTGAAAAATAGTCAACTGATTCTCTAAATTCTTTGTTTTCTTTTGATTGACGTTTTAATGAATTTGAAAATTCAGTAAATACATTTACATTACGTCTTTGATAAGTTGTTATTGTATTTATTATTAAAGCGTTGGTTATATTTTTGTTAGCTTGAACGACGGATGTAGATAACATATTGATTATTATTACTTTATTAAAATAATATATTATATATTTTTGCTATAGAAATATGAAATTCTAAAAAAAAAAAAAACTATAATTTCTTTTTCCTTTTTTTATTGTCTTTTTTTTATTATTATTATATTCAATTTCTTTCTTTATGCCTTTTTAAATAAATTTATAATTATAATATGTATAAAAAATATAATATATTTATTTAATTATTTTTATATAACATAATAATATTCTGATTATGATTTTTTAATCTTTATACTAATTAAAATATAATAGATTCTTTTTTTATAAAATGTATAATAAAATATTTTATAATTATACCTTTTTTCCCCACCAACTCTTTTAATTTTCTTTCTATCGTTATTATCTTAACTTTTTTTATATATATTAAATATGGTTTTATAATATTAAAATATTTTGATGATTATAAAAAAATGAAAAAAAGAGATAAGATAAAAATAGAGTTTACTATTAACCTTTTTTTTTTTTTCAATAAATATATGAACAAAAAAAAAAAAAATAAAAAGGCTATAAAAAAAAATAAACTAATAATATATAATTAATTTCCAATTATTATATATAAAATAAAAAACTTATATAGCAAAGAAAAAAAAATTTTTTTATTTTATTTTTTTTTTTTTTTAGTTATAATTCAGTGATTTTTTTTTTTTGTAATAAATTATTATATAAAATATTTATTATTTATTATATATTTTTTATTATTTAATATTTTTATTTAGATGTTAAATTTTATTTTACAATAATTTTCTACAATTTAAACATTATTGGCTAAAACATTCTTACTAATCATATATAATGACATTTAATAATATTAATGATGAAAGATTTTATTATCAATACATATTATAATATTTAGTAATAATAAATGTAAAAATATAGAAAATAGAAATAAGTATTATAAAAATTCACTTGTTTAATAATTATTATGAATTCATATTATTATTATTACTATTATTATTATTATTATTACATATTTACTTAGATAAAATATCTTTATTTTTTAATACTCTTTTCAAATAAAATATCTTTATTCAAATATGAATATAAAAAAAAAATTTTTTTTAGAGAAGTGATCCTATCCAATAAAATTAAAGAAATCTTTAAAAAATTTATTCATCCATATAATAATATATTATAAATAAATTAATAACGTATATTACATTTAATTTATAATTAATTAATTAATAAATAAATAAATAAATAAATAAATAATAGGTAAATAAATAAATAATAATAGTTAATAAATAAATAAATAAATAAATAAATAAATAAATAAATAAATAAATAAATAAATAAATAAATAAATAAATAAATAAATAAATAAATAAATAAATAAATAAATAAATAAATAAATAATATAAACATTAATATGAATAATTAAATTACTTTAATAAAATTACAATAATATAAATAAAGTTTATATAATGGGTAAAGACGTTGTTGTATTACTTGGTGCTGGTAGTATTGGTCAAGCCATTGCTAGAAGAGTCTCTTATGGAAAACACTTAGTGATTGCGGATATTAAATTAGAAGTTGCTGAAGAAATAGCAAAAAGTTTATATAATGCAGGTTATGAAACTTCAGCTATAGCCGCTGACCTTGGTTACAGAGATTCTATTTTAAATTTAATTAAACATAGTCAACATTAGTCAACAATATGGAGATATATCTGGTTTAATATGTGATGCTGGAGTGAGTCCATCACAAGCACCTATAGACGTTATCTTAAAGGTTGATTTATATGGAACTTCTGTACTTATGGAAGAATTTGGAAAAGTTATTAAAGAAAGAGGTTCTGGTATTATTATTTCTTCTCAATCCGGTCATCGTTTAGCAGCCCTTTCTCAAGAAGATAATGAATTATTAGCTTTAACTCCAACTGATAAATTATTAGAATTAGATATGCTTAAGAAAATTGATAATACTTTAACTACCTATCAATATGCTAAAAGATGTAATGTTTTAAGAGTAGCTGCTGAATCTGTAAAATGGGGTAAAAGAAATGCTAGAATTAATTCCATTTCTCCAGGTATTATTATTACACCTTTAGCTAATGATGAATTAAATGGACCAAGAGGAGATAACTATAAAAAGATGATCAATCTTTGTCCATCTCACAGAGCAGGTACACCTGATGAAGTTGGTGAATTAGCCGCATTTTTAATGAGTGAAAAATCTGGATTTATTTCTGGTTCTGATTTCTTAATAGATGGAGGAACAACCGCTTCTTACTGGTATGGTGATTTACAATACATGAGAAAAACAATGGGAAACTAAGAGCTAAGGAAAAATTAAAGGGTAAACATTAAGTTTAAAGGAAGATTATATAAATATCATAAAAATATTATTGAGATATGGTATATTTGTATTATTAAAATTTCAATATTACAAATATCAATATAAATTATTTTATATATAATGAAATATATGTAATGAAATATATGTAATTATTAGAAAAAACTATTTTTTTTTTCAGTTTCTATGTTTCTCGAAGTTATGGTATTTGTTAAAAAAATTTTTTTTTTTTTTGCAAAGTAGTTTAAGATATTTTTTATAAAAAATTTTTGTAAAGTTATATATCATAACAAAAATTTTAAATGTAAACTAATAATAATAATAAAAATAATAAACACAAACAAGAAAAAAAAATTTAAATGAAAACTAAATAATAATAATAATAATAATAATAATAATAATAATAATAATAATAAATAATAATAAAAATAATAAACACAAACAAGAAAGCAAGAACAATTTTTGTTTTTAAAACTTTTTATTTATTTATTTTTTAATTTTTTTTTTACATTTTTATTTTTTTTAAATGTAAAAAAGAAAAATAATAAATATTTTTTTAAAGGTTCAAGCGCTACGACAATTCATTTTAACATTAAAATTTCTATTTTATATTATAAAATAGATTATTATTAATTTTTTTTTTATGAATCCGCTCTTGAGTTTGTACCTTTAAATCATTATATATATAATACTTTAAAGAAACAAGGTCCAAGCGCTAGTCAATCATCAAGAATTAATATATAATATAATATATTTTCTTCTATTGAGTGATCCGCTCTTGATATACCTCAATTTTCTTTAAATTGAAATTTCAGGTTTAAGCGCTACGACAATTCATTTTTTAACTATAATAGAAAAATGTATCAAACATTTTCTTATTTTTTTTTTTATTTTTTTTTATATTTTTATTTTTTTTTTGATTTGAAAATGAATCCGCCTTAAGTTTGTACCCAAAATTTTCTTTATTATTACAAGAAAGGTCAAATTTGGTTCAAGCGCTAGTCAATTCTTAAACTTTTTATTAATTAATAGAGAATCCGCTCTTGAGTTTGCACCAAATTTCTTTCCTTTAAACTGAAGAGAATTATATTTTTGGGGAGTAAGCTTATGAATAGAACACGTTGAGAAATCTTAAATATTACTTTAAAAAATATATATAATATATAAATAAAATATCATTATTTGTATTTCAAGGTAGTTTGGGTATATTTAATAAAAAATTTCATTTTGTTGAAATTTTTCGGTATATAAACGTCATCAAGAAAATACAATGAAAGAAATTTTAATAATTCTTTTTTTTAAAATAATAAAAAAAAAAGTTTTAATATATATATATTTTTTAAGTGCTTTCACTTCTTAATTATTATGTTCAAATAATAATTAATTTTTTTTTTGAAGTGAAAGCACGAAGAAAAAAAAAGTAAATTCATTTCACTCTTTTTATACCTTTTTTTTTCTTTATTATTTATTAATAAAAAATTAATAATTATGTTAATATATTAATTTATGTAATTTATATAATAAAAATTTTTTTTTTTAAAAAATTATTTCATTTAAAAAAAAAATGGTTGGAGAATTTAACTATAATTAATATATATTTTTCCCCATAAATTTATTAAATTTTATTATTTAATAAAAATATAAAAATTATATAAAATTATATAAACATAATTAAGAATAATTTATTAAATAAATTACTTTAATAGTTAATAATTCATTCTAATTATTTTTAATAGAAAAAAAAAATTATAAAAAATGATATTTAATTATTTCTTAATTATAAATATTTAATATATTATTATTAATATTTATAATATTTAAACATCTTTATTATAATTGAAATAATAAATAATAATTTTTAAATTATTAATAAAAAATATTAAAATATTAATTTTAAATAATAATAATAATAATAATAATAATAATAATAATAATAATAATAATAATAATAATAATAATAATTATAATAATAATTATAATAATAATAATAATAATAATACTAATAATAATTATAATAATAATTATAATAATAATTATAATAATAATAATAATAATAATGATAATAATAATTATAATAATAATAATAATAATGATAATAATAATATGAAAAATATTGATAAGTAATATTAATAATTATAAAATATTATTTTATTGTTGTTATTTATTATTTATAATATTGTTTTAATAATATTTAAATTATTAAGGATAAAAAATAATAATCAATAATAAAATAATCAATAATCAATAATATATAATCAATAATACATAAATAATAAATAATAATAAATAATAAAATAATCAATAATCAATAATCAATAATCAATAATCAGTAATCAATAATAAATAATAAATAATCAATAATCAATAATAAATTATCAATAATAAATAATAAATAATAAACGAATTATTATTATTTTATAATCATTTTAAAGTAAAAATTATGAAGAGTCAATTGAAATATGAAAATAATCATAATAATAATAATAAAAAAGAAAACAATAATTTTAAAAAGGAACATATAATATTTTATGGTTGTTAAAGTTTTTTAATTTTTTATTATTTTTAATTTTTTTTAATTAATTACAATATTTTATATATCATTTTAAAGGTTCAAGCGCTACGACAATTCATTTTTAAAAATATATTTTTTATTTTAAATCAAATATAAAATATATTTTAAATGAATCCGCTCTTGAGTTTGCACCTTTAAATATTTATTTTTTTTTTTAAAAAAAAAAATTTAAAGAAACAAGGTCCAAGCGCTAGTCAATTATCCAGAATTAATATATATTGGATGATCCGCTCTTGATACACCTCGATTTTCTTTAAATTAAAATTTCAGGTTTAAGCGCTACGACAATTCATTTTTTTAAAACTATAATAGCAAAATGTATCAAACATTATCTTATTTTTTTTTTATTTTTAGTTTTTTATTTTTTTTTAATTTGAAAATGAATCCGCCTTAAGTTTGTACCCAAAATTTTTTTATTATTATAAGAAAGATTAAATTTGGTTCAAGCGCTAGTCAATTCTAACTTCTTATATAGAATCCGCCTTGAGTTTGCACCAAACTTCTTTCCTTTTAACTGAAGAATAATTTGTTTGGGGAGTAAGTATATGAATAAAACACGTTTTGAGAAATCTTAATAACTTAAAATAAAAAATATATATATAATATATAAATAAAAATATAGTTATTTGTATTTCAAGGTAGTTTGGGTATATTTAAAAAATTTCATTTTTATATTGAAATTTTTGGTATAAAAACGTCATCAAGAAAATACAATTTATAATATATATACAATATATATATTATAATTTAAATAAAAATGAGTGCTTTCACTTCTTAATTATCATAAAAATATAATAATTAATTTTTATGAAGTGAAAGCACGAAGAAAAAAAAAAACTTCATTTCACTCTTTTTTATACTTTTTTTTTTCCTTACTTATATAAATAAGTTATAATAAAATTAATTAAAATTAAGAGATGGTTGGATAATTTTGGTTTAATTTAATGTAAATATAAATAAATAAAATATGAAAAAAGTTTAAATATATTTTATTGTTTCATTTTTATTATTTCTATTTTAAAATTGTACTACATTAGTTTTTAATAAAAAAAAAAAAAAAAATTATGAAGTAGTGATTTATCATATTATTAATGTCATTTATTTAAATTTGTCCTACAAATAATGGAAGATAATTTATTAATTAATAAATAATTTCCTAATTTTTATTTTTATTTTTTTTTTTTAATTTATTAAAAAGTAAAACATTTAATAATAATAAAAAAAAAAAAATTAAAAATAGTAATATATATGAAGATAATATATATATTAAAAAATTTGGTAATGAAAACAT
This sequence comes from Anaeromyces robustus, assembly GCA_002104895.1. NCBI lineage: Eukaryota > Fungi > Neocallimastigomycota > Neocallimastigomycetes > Neocallimastigales > Neocallimastigaceae > Anaeromyces > Anaeromyces robustus. The sequence goes on along the minus strand of MCFG01000040.1, from coordinate 261,793 downwards.
AAAATTATATAGTAAATAATATTAATACATATAATGATAGCTAATAATGAAATAGATATTTAATATTTAAAAATTAATTAGTAATATATTTAGTAAATTATTTTATTCATACATAATTTTTTTGGAATATTATTTATAGATAAAACATTTTTAATATTTTAATATTATGATATGAATAATATGTATAATGTATAATCTATATATATTATTATTAATAAATATAGGAAATTGTATAAAATTATAATAATTTTTTTATGTTATCATCATCATCATTATTATTACTATTATTATTATTATAATTAGTATTTTTTCTTATAATTAAATTATTTAAATAAAATATTAAAATGTTTTATCTATAAATAATATTATAAATATATAAATGTAATAATATATTATAATTTATTTTTCTTATTATTAATTTTTTCTTATAATTAAATTATTTAAATAAAATATTAAAATGTTTTATCTATAAATAATATTATAAATATATAAATGTAATAATATATTATAATTTATTTTTCTTATTATTAATTTTTTCTTATAATTAAATTATTTAAATAAAATATTAAAATGTTTTATCTATAAATAATATTATAAATATATAAATGTAATAATATATTATAATTTATTTTTCTTATTATTAATTTTTTCTTATAATTAAATTATTTAAATAAAATATTAAAATGTTTTATCTATAAATAATATTATAAATATATAAATGTAATAATATATTATAATTTATTTTTCTTATTATTAATATTATTTATTCATTATAATTAGTATAATCATCATAATAATTATTATTTTTTAGAATATTATTTATAGATAAAACATTTTTAATATTTATTTTGATATGAGTATTATGAATTCTTTTAAATATAGAAAATTTAAATCATATTATAATAATAATATAAAATTATTATTAAATTATCATCATCATCATCGTCACTATTATCATTTTTTATTTAATTATGATTATCATCATTATTATTACTATAATTATTATTAAATTATTATAACCATTATCATAATCACTGTCGTTTTATAATATATAAAACACATATTATAAAATGACAATCATCATCATTCATAAATAATTTTATTTAATTACTATATTAGTATATGATTGTAATTAATATTTATTTTTATTAAATCTTTAATAAAAAAAGATAGCAACAAAAATAACACTTTGTAAAACATATATTATAAAATGACAATCATCATCATTCATAAATAATTTTATTTAATTAATATATTAGTAATGGATATATGATTGTAATTAATATTTATTTTTAGTATATGATTGTAATTAATATTTATTTTTATTAAATCTTTAATAAAAAAAGATAGCAACATAAATAACACTTTAATAATAAAAAAAGATTGCAATCAAATAACCCAATAAAAAATAATTTTAATAATAATAAAAGAAAAAAAGCAAAACACAGTAAATAATTTATTGGTTTGTTAAAGTTTTTAATTTTTTATTATTTTTAATTTTTTTTTTAATTAATTACAATATTTTATATATCATTTTAAAGGTTCAAGCGCTACGACAATTCATTTTTAAAAATATATTTTTTATTTTAAATCAAATATAAAATATATTTTAAATGAATCCGCTCTTGAGTTTGCACCTTTAAATATTTATTTTTTTTTAAAAAAAAAAAAAAAAAATTTAAAGAAACAAGGTCCAAGCGCTAGTCAATTATCCAGAATTAATATATATTGGATGATCCGCTCTTGATACACCTCGATTTTCTTTAAATTAAAATTTCAGGTTTAAGCGCTACGACAATTCATTTTTTTAACTATAATAGCAAAATGTATCAAACATTATCTTATTTTTTTTTTATTTTTAGTTTTTTATTTTTTTTTAATTTGAAAATGAATCCGCCTTAAGTTTGTACCCAAAATTTTTTTATAATAAGTAAGAAAGATTAAATTTGGTTCAAGCGCTAGTCAATTCTAACTTCTTATATAGAATCCGCCTTGAGTTTGCACCAAACTTCTTTCCTTTTAACTGAAGAATAATTTGTTTGGGGAGTAAGTATATGAATAAAACACGTTTTGAGAAATCTTAATAACTTAAAATAAAAAATATATATATAATATATAAATAAAAATATAGTTATTTGTATTTCAAGGTAGTTTGGGTATATTTAAAAAATTTCATTTTTATATTGAAATTTTTGGTATAAAAACGTCATCAAGAAAATACAATTTATAATATATATACAATATATATATTATAATTTAAATAAAAATGAGTGCTTTCACTTCTTAATTATCATAAAAATATAATAATTAATTTTTATGAAGTGAAAGCACGAAGAAAAAAAAAAACTTCATTTCACTCTTTTTTATACTTTTTTTTTTTTTTTTTTTAAATAAGTTATTATAATAAAATTAATTAAAATTAAGAGATGGTTGGATAATTTTGGTTTAAATTAAATAAAATTTAAATATAAAAAATATATTAATAGTAATATAATAAACAAAAGAAAAAAAGTTTAAATATATTTTATTAATTCTATTTTAAAGAATATTTTTAAAAAGTTGTACTACATTAAGACATTAAGTTTTTAATAAAAAATTATAAATGTCATTTATTTAAATTTGTCCTACAAATAATGGAAGAGAATTTATTAATTAATTAACAATTAATTATTATTATTATTATTATTATTATTATTATTATTATTATTATTATTATTATTATTATTATTTGAAGAGGAAAAGAAAATGTAATTGTAAAAAAATTTATTAAAATGTAAAACATTTCATATTTAAAAAAGAATAAAAAATAAAAATAAAAATAAAAATAGTAAATTATACCAAGATAATTTATTAAAAAATTATAATAATAAAAATAATATATAAAAGATAAAATATATATATTATGTCAATGTTATACACGTCCATAATGAAATATAATTTTTATTAATTAATAATATATATTTGATTAATAGTAAATCATATTAATCAAGTATAATATTTTTAGAATATTATTTTTAGATGAAACATTTTTAATGTTTTATAATAGTGTGTATAATTTAAAATCTATATGTGTTAATAATAAATAAAGTATTATCACTGTTATATTTATTATTATTATTATTATTGTTTTTATTATAATTATAATTATTATTATATTATTATCATTATCATTATTATTTAAATATTTTTATAGTATATATAATAAAAATTTATATATGTATTAATAATAATAAATAAATTATAACATATTTTTTAATATATATTATATTTATTATTATAATTAATTATTAGTATTATCTTTAGATATCATTATTATTATCATTATTATTATCATTATCATTATTATAATTTAGACTAAAAGGAAGAAAAAACATTTTTTTGCATTTATATATTTTAAAAGTTAGTAATACATTTAGAATTAAAATAAAATTTTTGTCTAAAAAAATATATATGTATATTATAAATGATTAAAGATAGTGTAGTGTTTATTAAACTCTTCCTTGAGTTATTATTATGATATTTTTTGGATTACATCTTTCTTTCGACAAAATTCTTAATTTTTTCATTTGTCTAATTAATAAATTCTTTATTAAAATTATTAGCTTTTGAGGTCAAGAATAAAGAATTGATTAAATTTATGAAAATTAAAACACTATGAAATTTAAAAATATAAACCAATGAAAATCAATAAATAATTGATAATATATTTATAAAAAATGAAAAACACTATAATTTTTAAAATACCAAAAGTTATAATTCTAATAAATAAAAAAAAAAAAAGGCAAAAAACACTGAAATATTATTTTTTTATATATTTTTTTTTTTTTTATTTTTTTTATTTTTTTTTATTTTTTTATTTTTTTAAAAAAAATAAAATTAAAATATGGTTCAAGCGCTACGACAATTCATTACGTTATATATATATATTATAATGAATCCGCTCTTGAGTTTGTACCATATTTTTAATATATAAAAGAATAAAAGAAGAAAGCGCTATGACAATTAATTTATAAACTAACCCGCTCTTTCTTTTCTTTCTATTCTTTTTTTATATATTTATACCATATTAAATTAAATTAGGTATTATAATAATAATATGAATAAAGGTTCAAGCGCTACGACAATTCAATTGTTTTTACTATAAATTATATAATTATTCTAATTTATATAATAATAATTAAAATAATTTTTTTTTATTAAAAAAAAAAAATAATAATTTTTTTTTTCTTGTTGAATCCGCCTTGAGTTCGTACCTTTATTGTTTAATTTTTTAAAAAAGTGTATGAACACATTTTTAAAAAAAAAATTTAAAAAAAAAAGGCTCAAGCGCTAGCCAATCATAAATAATAAATATATGATCCGCTCTTGATACACCTCAATTTTCTTTAAATTAAAATTTTAGGTTTAAGAGCTACGACAATTCATTTATCCAAGAAAAGCATGTATCAAACATTTATTTATTTATTTATTTATTTTTTTTATTATTTATTATATGATTATTATTTATTTGATAATGAATCCGCCTTAAGTTTGTACCCAAAATTTTTTTCTAATAAGAGAGAAAGATCAATCTGGTTCAAGCGCTAGTCGATTCCTGAATTTCATAATTTAGAATCCGCCTTGAGTTTGCACCAAATTCCTTTCCTTTTAGTTTATTTTTATATAAATATATCTTGTGGGGAGAAAGCAATAACAAACACGTTAAGAGAAATTTTTTATTATTAGCTCAATATTTTAAATAAATATAAATAATAAATAATGAATAAAATAAGATATTCATATAATTGTATTTCAAGGTAGTTCGGGTATATTTTAAAAATTTCTTTAAATATTTGAAATTTTTGGGTATATAAACATCATCAAGAAAATACAAGATTTAATTCATAAATATTCCTTTTTTAATAAAATATTATTCTCTGTTTTTTTTTTTTTTTTTTTTTATGTATATATAAAGGTGTGCTTTCATTTCTTAATTATTATATAAAAATATAATAATTAATTTTTTATGAAATGAAAGCACGAAGAAAAAAAAAAAAAAGAAATGATATTGTACCTATTTTATACTTTTTTTTGTTATATATTAATATTATTAATATTAATATTATTAATATTTTTATAATTAATGTTATAATTATTTTTTTTTTATTTTGTTATTTTTTTTTTTGTTCATAATTTATTAACATATGATCGATCTTTTAGCATAATCTATTTTTAACATGTTTTAATAAATTAAAAATTGGTAAATAATATAAAATTATACATTAAAAAAATTTAAATTATACCATAAATAATAAAACAATAAATTATTTTTTTAATTCTTTTATAATATGATAAATATCATGTTGACTGTAATTTATTTAATTATAATTATTATTGAAGCAAAGTGAAAAAAAAAATTTTTTTTTTTTCAATATTTTTAATGAAATGTTATACAAGAAATAAACAATTTTATTTATTGATAAATTATTATTATTATTATTTTTTTTTTATTTTTTTTTACTATTTATAAAATTCTATATATTAAATTGTTGTTATTTATAGTAATTTAATTATTTTATTTAATTATTTGACAAAATTTTTAAAAATAAAATAAATTATTTTAAATCATGTTAATTATGATTAAATAATATAATTATAAAAATTAACCCATATTTATAATATTTTTTCACTTAATGTTAATTATGGTTAAATAATATAAATTATAAATTATAAATTATATATTTATATTATTTTTCCATTAATTCCTTATTATTATTTCACAGTAAATTTTTGTGTTTCTGTGTAAAGAAATTTTATACAACTATTTAATACTTTATTATTATATAAATTATTATAATATTATATAAAATACTAATAATAAAAATAGTTAATACAACATAATATAATGGAATTCTTTTTTTTTTTTTTTTGTGAATAATTAAGATATTTATTTATTTTTTATTGTTTATTTATTTATTTATTTAATTAATTATTTATTTATTTATTAAGATATATTTTAATTAATTCAATTTTTTATTTTTTTCTTTTAAATAGAATTAATGGATAAAATAAAAATAATGTAAAAGATGTATTTTTTACTAATTAATGATTATTCTTGAAGTAATTAATATAATGAATGTTTATATTTATATTAATAAAATATAATAAACTTCAAACTTCGTAAAATTATCAACTTAAAATTGTAGATATTCATTATTTAATTTAAAATATTATTTATTAAAGTTTATATTTATAATATATAAATAAACATAAAGGTATAATAATATAAACATATTATAACGTATATATATTATGTTATAAAGTTTATTAATTTTTTTCATAAATAATATGTATAAACTTTAATTATTATTAAAATAAAAATTGATATACAACATAAAGTTTAAAAAGAATCCACTACAACGCCACAATAAATAATCTGCGTTTTTTTTTTTATAATTTTATTTTATATTATATTACTCTGTACAGAAAAAAAATTATATATAGTATATGATAATATAATAATAATGATAATATAATAATAATATAATTTATAATTTTATATTATTTATTTATTCATATTATTATTTATTTATTTATTTATTTATTTATTTATTTATTTATTTATATATCATATTATTTATTTATTTATTTATTCATATTATTATTTATTTACTTATTTATATATTATTCATTAAAATAATTTCATGTGAAAATCAGAATGGAATTATTAGATATTTATATTATTTTAGATTTTGTATATTCATTTTTTTTTTATTATCTTAGTCATCCATAAATTAAATATTATTTCTTAAATAATGAATAATATTTAAATAATGAATAATATTAGTATTCTTATAATTCTCAATTTATTATTTTTTTTCTTTTTTAATATTTACATATTTAGTTTTGACTAAATGTAAATTAAAAATTAATAAATATTTATTAATTTTTTATTTATTAAATGGTCAATTTCAACTTTAATTCTATTATTCCTTTATAATATAATAAATTTTTATATATTATATCATAATTAATCTCCCTAAAAGAATTATAGCAACACGAGTTGTATTTTAATAATATAAATATTTTAATAAATAATAATATATTAATTTATATATAAATTAATATATTATTTTATTAAATTTAATTTATTATTATATTAAATTTTTCATTAGTAATAATTAATAAAAAGATTTTCGATATATGAACCAATAAAAACTCATTTTAATTTACTTTTATAGTATTTTTCATAATTCTAATTAATTAAAAAATTTGTCAACATGGACCAATAAAATTTTTAAAAAAATATTATTATCATAAAAACAATATATAAATAAAAATAGTAATAAAAAAAAATTAAAAATAAAATTTAAATTTTTATTTTTTATATATTATTTATATATCTATATAAAAAAAAAATAGTAATAAAAAAATTTTTTTTTTTAAATACTTTTTTTTTTTTTAAATATATTTTATAAATATTTTCATAAAATTATAATTTTAATTAGGTAAATTAAAAATATAGAATCTAAATAATAAATAATTAAATAATAATAAATAATTAAATAAAAGATTAAAAAGTTATTATTATTAAATATATTTTTGTAATTAATTAAATAATATTAATTAATAAATAAACATAAATAATATTATATTGTTTAATTTTATCCAAATAATAAAATTAAAAAATATAAACAAAAGTATTCATTTTATATTAATGATATATATCTTTATATATTTATAATAGAAAAAACGTCTGGTTACGTCAAATAAATAATTATTTAAAAGCAAAAATAATACAGTTGTGAAAATATAATAAAATTTACTGGTATAAATTTAATTCTTTTATAATAAAAATTATATAAAAGTCTTTTTTTAAAAGAAAAAACAAAAAACAAAAATGAAATATTATCAAGCCTTAGGAATTAGTTTATTAGTTGCTGGTGCTTTAGCATATGAAGATTGTAAATCATGTTATATTCATTATGAAGATAGTGATGGTTACTGGGGATACAATGGTGATGAATGGTAAATAATCATAAGAAATAATATTAAATAATAGTAATAATAGATTAAAAATGCAAATTTTAATAATAGTAATAATAGATTAATGCAAATTTTAATAATAATAATAATAATAGATTAATAATAGATTAATAATAGATTAATAATAGATTAATAATGTTTAGAATTAGATTTATAAATGATATATGATATTTATAATAAAAAATTAAACAAATAAATTAATTATACAATGTTTTAGAATATGTTTATAAATTATATATATGACATTTTTAACTAAATATTAAAACGTTTTTTTTTTTAAAAAAAAGGTGTATAATTAATGAAGAATATTGTAAAGAAGTTAAAGCTAAAGGAGATTGTTGGATCAAAGATTACTTTTCTTGTTGTGATGAGGGAGCTGAAGTTATTTACGAAGATCATAATGGTAAATGGGGTATCCAAGGGGCTAATGATTGGTGTTTAATAGTTGAAAAACAAAGTGAAGAAGTTCCAACAAGTGGTGCTACTGATGAATGTTGGAGTTTAGAACTTGGTTATCCATGTTGTAAAACAACAAAAGACGTAGTTTATACTGATAATAGTGGTGATTGGGGTCTTGAAAATGGTGATTGGTGTGGTATCGTAGAAGGTAAATCAGAAGGTGGTGAAAGTAGTAAAGGAGTTACTAGAACCACTCTTGCAGATGGAGGTATTTTAGAATCTGGAGTATTCACTACCATGCCACCATCACACACTCAAGCACCATACCCAGAAAAACCAAATACCGGTACTGACGCATGTAGTAGTAAATGGCATATGCAAGATGGTGTATGTGTTGCTATGTATTGTGAAGATAATTTACAATCAGAAAATTGTGATGAATGTGGTGGTGAAGCTGGTAAAGGAGGATGTGTTGCTGTTGACTCAAAAACAGGTAAATCCGGTATTTACCCAGAAGTTCATGATGCTAGAAATCATGACTGGCATTATTCTAGATCTACACACTATGGTTTAACCTATGCTGGTGCCTGTGCTTTCGGTGTTTATGGTTTATGTAGTTTTAAATCCAATGTAACAATGGAATCCGAAATTTGTCAAAAATTCTGTAAGAATTACCCAGATCTTTGTGAAGATCCAGTTGATACTAAACTTTCTCTTAGAGGTAACTTCATTGCTCCAAACGGTAACTACTACACTCAATTCTGGTCTTCTCTTCCAGGAGATTATGATAATTATCTTTCTTGTGGTGAATGTTATGAATTAGAAATTACCCAAGAAGATGGTTCTCTTTATCCAGAAAAACAAAGACGTTCTGAAAACATTATTGCCCAAATTGTAGATTCCTGTCCATGTTCTGCCAATGCTAAATGGTGTTGTGGATCAGGTATTGACCATTGTAATGAAATTGACTTTAAATATGGTTGTCCAATCCCAGAAGATAGTGTACACTTTGATTTATCTGATATTGCTATGGCTCGTTTACAAACCAATGATCCAAACGGAGGAATGGTTGAAGGTGTTATTCCAATTCGTTACAAACGTGTTCCATGTCCAGTTAAAGGTAACATTTATATTAGAATTCTTCCAGGTGCTAACCAATGGTATTTCGCTATCAATGTTGTTAACGTTGCCAATATGGGTTCTCTTGTTGCCGTTGAAGTTTTAAGAAATGGTAAATGGGCTCCATTAGCTCGTGATCCAAATTATTCTTCTACTAGACCACAAGAACGTTATGGTTCATGGGTTGTTCCACCATTAAAGAAGGGTGAACAAAGTGAACCATTTGAAACTCCATTAACTTTACGTTTCACTGATTCTGCTTTCAATACTCTTACTGCTCCAGATGCTATTAAGGAATGGCCAGAAACTGATGACTATTTCTATTACGTCGATAGTGGTGTTCAATTCCCAATGCCAGAAAACTAAACAAGGAATAGTTAAATAATATTTTTATTTTTAATATATTCATTATTATTTTTTTTATTAAAAAAAAAAAAAAGAATTGAATATATATTGTTTAAAAAAATTTAAGTGTTTTTTCATTGAAATATAATATAAAAAAATAAGAATTAAGTGTTTTTTTTTTCTTTTTATTAAATTAAAAAATAAAATAAAAAATAAAAAAAAAAAAAATAAAAATAAAATAAAAGTGTTTCCCTTTTTATTAAAAATAAAAAATAAATAATTTTTTTAAATAATATTTTTAAATAGTAATGAATACTATTTTTTTTTATTTAAAAAAAAATTATCAAAAAACATTTAAAAAACGAAAACAAAAGCAAAAACAAATACAAATACAAACAAAAGCACAAAAACACAAAAAACATAAAAAACATAAAAAACACTAAAAACGAAAAACGAAAAACAAAAAAAAAAAAAAGAAAACAAAAACGAAAAAAAAAAAGCAAAAGCAAAATTAAATAAATACAAATTGTTTTGAACTTTAAATTTTATAAAAATTTTATAAAATATTAAATTTGCGAAAATATTTTTTATTAATTAAAAAAAAATTAATAAAAATAAAACAAAAAGATTTAAATAATAAATTAAAATTTTATTAGAACATTATAAATTAATTAGTTTATCCATTTATGTTTTGTTATTTTTACTTGTTTAAAGTTTAAAAATAAATATAGTATTTTTATAGATTATTTTATATATTTTAAATATTTTAAATATTTATGGAATATTCTATTATTCTATAACCATATATAATAATTGGGTTATTTTTATAATTATTTGTTTATGATATGATATTTGTTATAGCTATACGGTTATAATATGAAATTATTATAACAGGTTTAAAGGAATGGGAATTATCAGATTGAATCTGGTACATATTCAAAATCTCCATTCTTGTTGTGATCAATTTTACTTTTTAATTCTATATGTAGAATTAAGGGCTTGTATGGATTTATTGTTTTTAAATATTATTATACTACTTTTTTTCCCCTCCAATATTATTCATTATTATCTATAATGTTTTACTGGTTTTTTTTTTATTTTTTTTAGTATCATTTTTTTTTAATGATTCATGTATTTTAATATTTAAATTCAATAAAGTTGACGTACGAATTTTGTGCCATAAAAAATAATTTAAGAGCAATGAGGTAGATGTATACAAGACAAAAAGGAAGGTCCAAATATTTTAATAATAATAATAATAATAATAATAATAATAATAATAATAATAATAATAATAATAATAATAATAATAATAATAATAATAATAATAATAATAATAATAATAATAATAATAATAATAATAATAATAATAATAATAATAATAATAATAATAATAATAATAATAATAATAATAATAATAATAATAATAATAATAATAATAATAATAATAATAATAATAGTAATAATTAATAATAATGAATAATAAATAATAATAATAATAATAATAATAATAATAATAATAATAGTAATAATTAATAATAATGAATAATAAATAATAATAATAATAATAATAATAATAATAATAATAATAATAATAATAATAATAATAATAATAATAATAGTAATAATAAATAATAATGAATAATAAATAATAATAATAATAATAATAATAATTTTCTTACATAATAACTTTCTTACATAAACTTTCTTAAAGGAATTTTAATATTGGAATACTGTACAGTATATAATTATTTTTATTTTTCTAATATTAAAAATTGAATTAAAAAAAAAAAAAGAAAAAAAAAAATAAATGTTAAAAAAAAAATAAATGTTAATAAATATTAATAAACATTTATTTTTTTTTAATATAATTAATTTATTTTTATTTTTTTTTCTTTACTTTTATTTTTTTATTTTTTTTTATTTTTATTTTATTTTATTTTATTTAATTATATATTCGATATATATTTTTATATTTTTTTTTATTTTTTATTTTTTTTTTTATTTTTAAATATATAATCATGTTTCATATTTTGTTATGAAACATGCTATATATTTAAAATAATTTAGTTTAGAGTTTAAGGAAATTTTTGATATAAATTAAATTTTAAAAATGAATCATACTAATTTAATCTTCTCCACTTAGAAGGAAATATCATATCGTATTTTAACGATATTTTAACATGAATGAATAATAATTAACCTTATTTTCATTTAAATTTTTTTCTCTTATTAAATACCTTATTACTAATATAAAAATATTAAATAATAATAAAAAAAAAAAAAAAGATATAAAAATTTCACCATTATTATTTTATAATAATAATTGTTTTCTCTTATTAAATACCTTATTACTAATTATTATAAATATGATAATATTTTATTAAATTAATATTAGTTATTATTTATTTTATTTAATAATATAAATATTTTGTAATATAACTAATTAATTAAATAAATATTAATTATAAATATTGATAATTTATTTTGTTTATATAATTTATTTATTTATTTAATATGATGGAGGTGCATTTCGAAAATTTGTATTTCGAAAACTTGTATTTCGTAAAAGTGCATTTATAATGTAATAAATAAATAAATAAATAAATAAATAATAATAATAAATAAATAAATAATTAAAATAATTAAAATAATTAAAATAAATAAATAAATAAATAAATAAATAAATAAATAAATAAATAAATAAATAAATAAATAAATAAATAAATAAATAAATAAATAAATAAATAAATAAATAAATAAATAAATAAATAAATAAATAAATAAATAAATAAATAAATAAATAAATAAATTAAATAATAACACATGTATATAACATAACAAAATGATAATATGCATTTATACATAACATAAATAATGAGAATTATGATAATATGCATGCATAACATGCATGTATAAATATTTATTTTTAAGTTTAGGAAATTAAAATTAATAAAAATTAATTAATTTTAATTAATTTTAATTTCCTAAAGATTTGTTACAATTATTTTAAGTTAATAATTATAACTATTGGCCAGCTACATAAAAATTTTAATTTTAAATTTATTCATTAAAGATTATCGTAATTGTTTGCACTTTTTATGATTAAAAAATAATCAACCAAAAAATTTATAGTTATATCATTAATAATAATAAGAATTAGCAATACAGAACAAAAATATTAAAGATTTATTTTCCCTTTCATAGATTAAAGATGAAGACGGTAAACAAAGTAACCAAAAACATTAAAGTACCTATAAATGGTAAAAAATAGATAGATATAGATATATAAAATATTATTATATTTCATATATGTAACAAAAATACACCTTGAATTAAAATTAAATATTAATGCAAAAATCTATTTTATAACTGTTACAATTTTTTTCTGGAAAAAAAACGGTTTTTCCATATATATACATGCATTTTATTTTTAATTAAATTTAATAAAATTACTCATTATTTTTCCATAATAATATAGTAATGATGAAAGTAATAATAAAATAATTATATATAATTGTAATAATAATAATAAAATAATTATATATAATTGTAATAATAATAATAAAATAATTATATATAATTGTAATAATAATAATAAAATAATTATATATAATTGTAATAATAATAATAAAATAATTATATATAATTGTAATAATAATAATAAAATAATTATATATAATTGTAATAATAATAATAAAATAATTATATATAATTTTAAACAATTAGCAATACAGAACAACAATGTTAAAGATTTTTTTCTTTTCATAGATTAAAGACATTAAACAAAGTAACCAAAAAGGGTAAAATACCTATAAATGGTAAAAAAAAGATAGATATTGATATATAAAATATTATTATATTTCATATATGTAACAATAATACACCTTGAATTAAAATTAAATATTAGATTTTTTAAGATAATATTATTATAATAATTATTAATATTTTATTCGCAATTAAATAATAAATTAATCAATATATTTATAATTAAAACTAATTATTATTATTAATGCAAAAATCTATTTTATAACTGTTACAATTTCTTTCTGAAAAACGACTTTTCCATATATATTTATGTGTTTTATTTTTAATTAAATTTAACAAAATTACTCATTATTTTTCCATAATAATAAAGTAACAATAATAGTAATAATAAAATAATTATACATAGTTTAAACAATTAGCAATAAAAATAACAATTAGCAATAAATAATAATAAACCAATAATTAACAATAGTAGTACTTTTAATTCTAATATATTTAGTGTAAGAATTAAATAAATATATTAATACAAAATAACAATGTTAAGATTTTTTTTTCTTTTTGATTTCATAGATTAAGGATGAAGACTTTAAACAAAGTAACCAAAAATGGTAAAGTACCTATAAATGGTAAAAAATAGATAGATATTGATATATAAAATATTATTATATTTCATATAAGTAACAAGAATACACCTTGAATTAAAATTAAATATTAGATTTTTTAAGATAATATTATTATAATAATTTTTAATATTCTATTCTCAATTTAATAATAAATTAATTAATATTTTTATAATTAAAACTAGTTATTATTATTAATGCAAAAATCTATTTTAAAACTGTTACAATTTCTTTCTGAATAACGGTTTTTCCATATATATACATGTATTTTATTTTTAATTAAATTTAATAAAGTTATTCATTATTTTAATAGACGATATATAGAATATTATTATAATAGACAATATATAAAATATTATTATATTTCATATGAGTAACAAGAATGCACCTTGAATTAAAATTAAGTATTAATGCAGAAATCTATTTTATAACTGATACAATTTCTTTCTGAAAAAACGGTTTTTCCATATATATACATGTATTTTATTTTTAATTAAAATTAATAAAGTTAGTTAGTGTAAGAATTAAATAAAATATATTAATACAAAGTAACAATGTTAAAGATTTTTTTTTCTTTTTGATTTCATAGATTAAGGATGAAGACTTTAAACAAAGTAACCAAAAATGGTAAAGTACCTATAAATGGTAAAAAATAGATAGATATTGATATATAAAATATTATTATATTTCATATAAGTAACAAGAATACACCTTGAATTAAAATTAAATATTAGATTTTTTAAGATAGTATTATAATAATTTTTAATATTCTATTCTCAATTTAATAATAAATTAATTAATATTTTTATAATTAAAACTAGTTATTATTATTAATGCAAAAATCTATTTTATAACTGTTACAATTTCTTTCTGAAAAACGACTTTTCCATATATATTTATGTGTTTTATTTTTAATTAAATTTAATAAAGTTATTCATTATTTTAATAGACGATATATAGAATATTATTATAATAGACAATATATAAAATATTATTATATTTCATATGAGTAACAAGAATGCACCTTGAATTAAAATTAAGTATTAATGCAGAAATCTATTTTATAACTGATACAATTTCTTTCTGAAAAAACGGTTTTTCCATATATATACATGTATTTTATTTTTAATTAAAATTAATAAAGTTAGTTAGTGTAAGAATTAAATAAAATATATTAATACAAAATAACAATGTTAAAGATTTTTTTTTTCTTTTTAATTTCATAGATTAAAGATGAAGACTTTAAACAAAGTAACCAAAAATGGTAAAGTACCTATAAATGGTAAAAAATAGATAGATATTGATATATAAAATATTATTATATTTCATATAAGTAACAAGAATACACCTTGAATTAAAATTAAATATTAGATTTTTTAAGATAATATTATTATAATAATTATTAATATTCTATTCTCAATTTAATAATAAATTAATTAATATTTTTATAATTAAAACTAGTTATTATTATTAATGCAAAAATCTATTTTATAACTGTTACAATTTCTTTCTGAAAAACGACTTTTCCATATATATTTATGTGTTTTATTTTTAATTAAATTTAATAAAGTTATTCATTATTTTAATAGACGATATATAGAATATTATTATAATAGACAATATATAAAATATTATTATATTTCATATGAGTAACAAGAATGCACCTTGAATTAAAATTAAGTATTAATGCAGAAATCTATTTTATAACTGCTACAATTTCTTTCTGAAAAAAAAACGGTTTTTCCATATTTATTATATATTAAAAAAATAATATATTGTTATATATAATTGAATTTTATATTAATATATAATTTGATATATAGTATTATTTGCATTAATATATAATTTAGTATATATAGTATTATTTGTATTAATAATGGATAATAATAGTAATAATAATAATAATATTGAACATATTAAACATATTGAACATATTGAAAATGTTGATCACATTGAACAAATTAATACGTTAATTGATAAAATAGATGATATGAATGAATCTATTATTGAAATGAAAAATAGTATTAATAAGCTAACAGAATTAGTTAATTTATTAACTATTACCATTAATCAAAATAATAATACCATTGATTCATTAAATCATTTATCATCCAATAATTTAGTTAGTAATGTTATTAATGAATCGATAGTATTATATTCAATTAAAGATGAACCATTTATTAAAAAGTTAAATTTAAAGGAAGATAAATTAATAATTAGAACATGTAGAAGTAATTCATTAAGTAAAAGATCATTAGTTAATCGTATTAGTAATAATAATAAAAATATAATTGTATATAAACAATACAATGTATCAAATCCACATGATATTAGTATTTATACAATTAATAAATTAATAACAAGTAATGAATTAGATGTTAATAATTATTATGGTCATCTTATTATTAATAAAAAGGATTTACAAAAAGTATTAAATGCATATGATAATATAATTAATACATTTAAACCCAATGTTATATCATTACTTATTAATGAACATAAGCCCAATAATAATAAAAATGCAATAAAACCCATGAAATCCATAAAATCAATGGATTCTATAAAACCTAATATAAAAACCGAATAAATAATATATATGGTATTTAATAAATATATACATATATATAGTATTAAATATAATATAATGTATATATTTATTATATAAGTATATTGTGCATTATATATTATTTTTTAAAACCCAATATAAATATGCATTTATAATATGTATATGTATTTATATATTTATATTTATATATTAATATGTATATATGGTATATATTATTATTCATATATATATACATACATTCATATAACGTATTATTATATATTGTTATATAGTATTTATATGTTATTATATGTGATATATATATTAATTAAATTTAATAAAGTTACTCATTATTTTACCATAATAATAAAGTAATGATAATAGTAATAATAAAATAATTATATATAATTTAAACAATTAGCAATAAAAATAACAATGATAATAATAATAAACCAATAATTAACAATAGTAATATTTCTAATTCTAATATATTTAGTGTAAGAATTAAATAAATATATTAATACAAAATAACAATGTTAAAGATTTTTTTCTTTTTGATTTCATAGATTAAAGATAAAGACTTTAAACAAAGTAACAAAAACTTGACTTTTTTTTTAAAAAAAAAGTCAATACATTTTAAAATTTTTATTGTTACTTTTCATTTTAATTTGTGTATAGTTATTTAATAATATTTATTACATTAAATTTATTATTTATATATTAATTAATATAGAAATAATATAAGATAAAAGAGGTATTGAATATTATATTTTCTTTTCACAGTTCATTTGCTTCCAAGAAACAAGTAAATGGTATTAAAGTTTAAATAATTTATGATGCCAATAATTATTTTTTTTTTTAAAAATTTTATATTAAAAATTAATTATAATGATATTAATTTTATATTATTTTAGAATATTAAATTTTTATTCAAAAAAAAAATTTTTTTGTATTTGATTATATTGATAAACCAATTAAATATTTCAATAATAATAGCTTAAAAAATATCAACTATAATAATTTGAATAATTATTAAAATAAAAAATAGAATTCTTATAAGTTTTTAAAAACTTCAGTAAACATGAATTTATGAAATTTTAATATTTGTATTCTTTTTTAAAAACTTCAGTAAACATGAATTTATGAAATTTTAATATTTGTATTCTTTTTTAAAGGCAAATGCCGATCCTATTTCCGACCCTAGTGGAATAGGATAGATCAATTTTACTTTAATTCTATATTTAGAATTAAGGGCTTGTATGGATTTATTGTTTTTAAATACTACTTTTTTTTTTCTCTCCAGTATTATTTATTATTGTCTATAATATTTTACTGGATTTTATTTTTTTGTATTATTTTTTTTTCCATTATGTGTTTTTTTATGATTCATATATTTTAATATTTAAATTCAATAAAAGTGACCTACGAATTGTGTGCTATAAAAAAAAAAAAAAAACAAAAAAAGTATTCTTTTTTAAATTAATTAAATTAAAAATTTATTAAAGAATTATTTTAATATGCAAAATAAAAAATTTTCCATATTAAATAATAAATAATACTAAAAAGAGTTTAATCTTTTGTTTTTTTTTTGTTTTGTTATTTATCAATAATATAATAATATATTATAATTATTATATAAAAATTCAATATATAATTTTTATAATCAAACATGTGCATATGTAACAATTAAGAAAAAAAAGAAATTTTTTTTTTTGTATTATTATTTTGTATTATTATGTATATGTTAAAAATTTTCTTGTGTGTTTCCGTAAATTTAAATAAAATTATAATATAACATATAATATATATTAGTAATTTAATAATAAATGAATAAATTTATTATTAAGGTAAAAGAAAATGTATTATTACTTTATAACCAATTTAAAAATCATTATTTTATTCTATTTTATTCTATTTAATTAATGGCTTGTAAAAGTTAAAAATAACTAGAAAGTATAAATAGAATAAAATTTTCCAACAATAAAAACAACATATTTCTACTGTATCTACAGTTCCAAACTATTAATAAAATATTATATTAAAATTAAAAAAATAGATATTATTTAATATCAAATATAAAAATATTATTTAATATAAAATTACCATGTTATTAAAGAAAATTATTCTTGTTGGAGTTTGTTGTTTAATTGGTGTAAAATCCGACTGCACAAAAAAAACTAAAGCCATGGTATATGGAGGTACATGGGGATATTATAATAAACCTTATGGATGTGGTAGTAATTTAGGTAGTTGTGATTGTGATCAAGACGGTAATGGTTATAGAATTACTTGCCAATCTTTAGCTTGTATTTGTTATGTTGATGTTTGTAATTAATTTAAATATATTAAATAATATTATATAATTAAAATATTACTATATAATATTATTTTTTAAAACAATATAACAATATTTTAAATAATAATATATTGTATTATATTAAATAATATTATTAATTAACATTATTATTAATTATTAAATATATTTTAACATATATTTATAAATAATGTATTTTAATATTAAATCATTAAATGAATTAATTAAATATATATATCAAATATTAATATATATATATAATTAATATTATGAATATTATATTATTTAATAAGTTATATAATTAATAAATAAATATATTAATATTATATTAGTTATTAATAATTATTCCAAAAAACAAAACAAAAAAAATATAATATAAATATAAATATTAGTGTTAAAATATAGTTAATAATAGTATTATTACAATCATACGTAATAATTACTATTGAGTTTTATCACATTATTAATAATAATAACAATATAATATAACTTATGAACAATAAATAAATAAAAAAAAAAATAAAAAAAAATGTAATTATTCCAAAAAAAAGTAATAATAATATAAATATAAATATTATAAATTTTCAATAAAGATTAATAATTATCTTAGAATTAATATAAAATGAAATAAAAAAAGAATAAGTTAGATAATTAGTTAATAATTATTATAAAAATATTCAAACAAATTATTAATAAAAGTTATTTTAAAACCTAAATTTATTATAAGATATTTTATTATTTTACTTATTAAAGTGTTTTTTTATTTTTTAATTATTTATTTTAGATATCATTAATCATTAACATAAAATATCATTAATCATTAACATTAACATTAATTTGAATTAGTTTATATATCTATAGTTTTAATCAATATTGAAAAAATTATAAATTAATAACTTTATTAATTTATAATTTTAATGTATTGTTTTTTTTTTTAAAAAAAAAAAAAAAAAAACATTTTGGGAAAAAATATTTAATGATAATGATTATAAATTAAATAAAAGAAATTTCTAAAAATAAATATTTTTATCTAAAATGTTTTTTTTTTTTTTTTTTTTTTTTTTTTTTTTTTTTTTTACTTAAGTAAACATGAATTTATGAAATTTTAATATTTGTATTCATTTTTAAATTAATTAAATTAAAAATTTATTAAAGAATTATTTTAATATGCAAAATAAAAAATTTTCCATATTAAATAATAAATAATACTAAAAAGAGTTTAATCTTTTGTTTTCGTTTTTTTTTTGTTTTGTTTTTTTATCAATAATATAATAATATATTATAATTAATATATAAAAATTCCATATATAATTTTTATATTCAAACATGTGCATATGTATCAATTAAGAAAAAAAAATTTTTATTACGTATATGTTAAAAATTTTCTTTTGTGTTTCCGTAAATTTAGATAAAATTATAATATAACATATAATATGTATTAGTAATTTAATAATAAATGGTAACAAATAGATAGATATTGGTATATAAAATATTATTATATTTCATATATGTAACAAGAATACACCTTGAATTAAAATTAAATATTAGATTTTTTAAGATAATATTATCATAATAATTTTTAATATTCTATTCTCAATTAAATAATAAATTAATTAATATATTTATAATTAAAACTAATTGTTATTATTAATGCTAAAATCTATTTTATAACTGATACAATTTCTTTCTGAAAAAACGGGTTTTCCATATATATACATGTATTTTATTTTTAATTGAATTTAATAAAGTTACTCATTATTTTAATAGACGATATATAAAATATTATTATATTTCATATGAGTAACAAGAATGCACCTTGAATTAAAATTAAGTATTAATGCAGAAATCTATTTTATAACTGTTACAATTTCTTTCTGAAAAAATGGATTTTCCATATATATACATGTATTTTATTTTTAATTAAATTTAATAAAGTTACTCATTATTTATTTAATTTTAATGTTATATATTACAAAATATTAATATTTAACTAATCTATTAAATAAATAATAATTATAAATATAAAAAATATAAAAAAAAATGTATTAATTAATTAATAGATAAATAAATAAATAAATAAATAAAGTTAAAGTAATAAATATATACATACATCATTTTGTTATGTTAAAGTATTATTTTAAGTTAGTTATTTTTTTTTTTTAATTAATTAATTTTAATTTAGATTTGTTACAATTATTTTACATTAATTTTGAATTTATTCAATAAAGATTAAATAATTAATCAAATAATCAATTAAAATGTTTTTTAAAAAAATGACATGCTTTTTATATTTAATAAATAAGCAATCAAAAAATTAAAAGACATAAAATAATAATAATAACAACAATAATTTTATTCATCGAACTCCTAAGGGTAATAAGCATTGCAAGTTTGTATGCTAAGGTGGTATAATTTGATGTGTACGGTATCAAATTGGGCATTATGCGCAATGATAATGCTTGGTTAATTTCTTAGTATTATTTCACATAATGGTTTCTCGGAGGAAATCATTCTTTTTTGTAAGGAACAATTATTGAATTGCATTATAGTTGGGGATTATACTCAGAGACAATATTTAGAAAAAATTAAGCTCTTATACGCAACGGTAATGCCTGTGAGAATTCTCATTATTATTTTAGATAAATAAATCAAAAAAAAAAATTCTTTTTTACCCGTATCAGTAATTAATATTTAAATTAAATAATTTTTTATTACTCTTTTTTACTTTTATAATTTTAATTTTTATTTAGCTTGTTTACACTATTTAAATAGAAATTCTTTAAACTTTACTAACCATCAGTTAATAAGTCGTGGATTACGATGTCATGGTTATCTTGAACATGACTTTGTTCTTCTTTTAATTCATGACCTACAAACATGGACTATTAGTAGATTGATGGATTTTCTTAGTAAACATGCTTCAAACATCAATAACATCATTTATGATATATCCAAATATTTCATTCTAAACGTAGAGAATTATTTTATAATCATAGTTAACTATAAAGACTAATCATTGAAAAACTATCAGTATCTAAGATTAAATGGTGTATTACCAATAAAATTCGTAGAACTAAAACAATCAACCTTTGTATATCAAGAATTGCTAGTAATGTTCTTTCTCCACTTAATACTGAGTTCTGTAAACACCTCAATCATAGCTCTCCATTCTTTAACTTTTGTATTAATTGGAATATAAATGGCTGGAATAGCGAAAAACGTGATGGTCTCCTATATTTCAATTATATTTTCAAACTGATATGTATCAGTCTCCAAGATCTCTTTTTTCAGATTCTTCTGAATAGAATATCAATGATCCAATTACTATTTCTGAAATTTTCAAAACTGTTTCTTCTTTGAAAAGTAATAAAGCTCCAGATACAGAAGGTATATATTTTGAATTCTTTAAAGCTTTCTTTTGTGAATATTCTTCAAATAAAAAATCAACCAAATAATCAGACAAATCCCTCTAACCCTCGCATTTTCAAACTGTTATTATGCCAATTGTAAATATATCCTTTCAGATTCTCTTCAATTGATATAATGAACCAACAATTAGCAGAAGTAATACTCGTAATTCTTATATATTTGGTTAAAGAATTAAATAAATTTATTAATACAAAACAATAATGTTAAAGATTTTTTTTCTTCTTGATTTCATAGATTAAAGATGAAGACAGTAAAAATGATAGAGAAATAAATAAATAAATATCTCTAAGGACATAGATTTGATCAATCATCTGGTAATATTTGATATAGATATAATTTTTTTTTAAATCACACAATTTGTACTCATTTTTATTGAGTTTAAATATTAATATATACGTAAATCATAAAAAAAATACAAAATAATAAAAAAAATGATACTAATAAGAAAAACCAGATAAACATTATTTAAATAATAATGAATAATACTGGAGGGTATAAAGTAGTAAGAATTAAAGTAAAATTGATCTATCATAGGATTAACATTTAGATATAGTAAATCTTATGAATGCTAATTATACATTTTCCATAAAAACTAATATTATATAATTAATTTTATTAATATTATATAGTAATATTTTAATAAAAAAAATTAATTTACTTTATAATATTAATTTTTAAAATTATGGTTGAAAATAAATTTGAATATTAATAATATATATATATTTATTTATAAATACTAACCCATTTATTAATAAATATTTTATTTTCATTTAAATTTTTTTCTCTTATTAAATACCCTATTACTGATTATTATAAAAATATTAATTACAAAAATCTTAATTAATAATTATAAATATTATAACAACCCAAAAAATAAAAAAATACACTTTCAAATTTAAATACCCGAAAAATAAAAAAAGTATTTTTTTTTAGTTTTTTTTTTTTTTTTATTTTTTTTAGGTGTAAATTTATGGTTCAAGCGCTACGACAATTCATAATACATATATACAATTGGTTAAAAAATAAAAATATAAAAAAATTATGAATCCGCTCTTGAGTTTGCACCATAAATTTATTAAAAAGAATAAAAAGTAAAAAGCGTTAGTCGATTAATAATATTAAATTTTAATCCGCTCTTTTTATACTTTTTATTCTTTTTTGTTTCATATATATATTAAAAATTTAAAAAATATTTTTAAATTTTAAAAAAAAAAATTTCATATTAAAATTTTATATCCTTATTTAAAGGTTCAAGCGCTAGTCAATTCACTTTTTTTTCATAATTTTTATGAATCCGCTCGAGTTTGTACCTTTAATTTTTCTTCTTTAATAATGCATTATCAAAGATTTTGTATTATAATATATATTATTTTTGTAAAATTTTAGGTTTAAGCGCTACGACAATTCACTTTTTTTTCATTATTTTTCGTGAATCCGCCTCAGATTTGTACCCAAAATTTTATTCATTTTTTTTTTTTCTTACGAAAAAAAAAAATTCCAAAAAGAAAGAATTAATTTGGTTCAAGCGCTAGTCGATTCCAACCTCCTTTTTTATTATTTATAATAGAATCCGCCTTGAGTTTG
This sequence comes from Anaeromyces robustus, assembly GCA_002104895.1. Classification (NCBI taxonomy): domain Eukaryota; kingdom Fungi; phylum Neocallimastigomycota; class Neocallimastigomycetes; order Neocallimastigales; family Neocallimastigaceae; genus Anaeromyces; species Anaeromyces robustus. The sequence goes on along the minus strand of MCFG01000040.1, from coordinate 237,645 downwards.
TACCAAATTACTTTCCCTTTTATATTTTCTTTTAAAAGAAATTTACCATGAATTTGATTAGAAAGCAATGAACAAACACATATTCTTAGAAGATATTCTTAGAAAGATATTCTTAGAAAAGATTTTACTCTTGTTAAATTAATAAATTAATTTTATATATAATAGATTAAAATAATAATAAAAAAAAAAGATATGAATATATTATAATAAAAAAAATAGATATAAAAAGAAAATAGATATAAAAAAAATATAAATAATTTTTAATATCAGTATAATATTTTCAAGGTAGTTTGGGTATATTTTAAAAATTTCTCCATGAAATTTTTGGGTATATAAACATCATCAAGAAAATATTGATATATATAAAAGAGATAAACTGTTGACTGGCACTTTCAATAGTATTTATAAATACTATTTAATTTTTTGATAATTGAAAGCACGAAGTAAAAAATTTTTTAAACTCAAAAACTACTCCTTATATACTTTTTTGAAAAATAATAAAACATTAATATTATAAAAACGATTACTATTAATAATTTTTAATAAAAATTAATATATAATTAAAAAAAATATATATATATTTTGGTAGCAATTAAAATATTTTTATTTTTTTTTTTAATAAATTTAACATAAATTATATTAAATATATTAAAAAATAATAAATTTTAGCAATTTTTTTTATAATTCAAATGAAAAAATTAATAATAATTATGATAAAAATAATTTATTTATAATTAATATTAAATTTTCATTAAAAGAAAACTTTGAATTACTTTTTTTTTTTTATTTTATTATCTATTTTTGGTAATGTAATTAGATAAATTTTTATATAATTCATTATTATCATTTTAAATTATTATTTAATAAATGTGAATCTACAAAATTTACCAAGATTAATAATTAATATTTCTAAAAATATAATTATATAGTATTTAATTTTTAATTTCTAAATTAATGAATAAAAAAATAATAAAAGAAGATTAATAATATAATTAAAAAATTATAAAATTTTAAAAATTATTATTTTATGATTCTAAAAATAGAATTCGTTTTTTTTAAACTATTAAATAAAAAAAAATTTAATTAATCAGACAACTATAACTTTTTTATTATTATATAAAATTTTTTTTATTATTATATAGTTAAGATCATTTATTTTATTATTATATTTTTATATTAATTACTTTACAGATTGATTGTACTACTTGACTGAATAGGAATATTTATATATATAAAAATATATATATATTATTTTTTACATATAATAAATAAATAAATAAATAAATAAATAAATAAATAAATAAATAAATAAATAAATAAATAAATAAATAAATAAATAAATAAATAAATAAATAAATAAATAAATAAATTAATAAATTAATAAATTAATAAATTAATATATTAATATATTAATAAATAAATATACAAACAACTATATAGTAAATAATTAATTATTTATGTATTCATTTATTTACTTATAATAGTTATTTATTTATGTATTTATATTTTTATTTGTTTATTTCTTATTAATTATTCTAGTAAAAAAATACGGTTAAGTATTAATAACTTCTTTAAAATAATAATAATAATAATAATAATATTATTATTATTATTACAATAAGTAAATAAATAAATATAAATAAATAAAATTAATTAAATAAAACTTTAAATATATTTTACCAATCATCTAATTTGAATAATACATATTTATATCATTTTATATCATTTATTACTAATAAATGATATAATTTTTCTTTTGCGGAAAAAAGTTACCTTTATTGCGAAATAATAATAATAAAATAAATAAAATAAAAGTATTAAAAAAAAAGTGAATTAATAAATAATAATAATAAAAAAAATGAAATACGGTGTATTAGGAACAGGTGTTGTAGCTCAAATTATTGCAACTAAATTAATTGAACTTGGACATGAAGTAATGATGGGCTCACGTACAGCAAATAATGAAAATGCTGTTCAATGGGCAGAAAAACATGGTGAAAGAGCAAAATGTGGAAATTTTGCAGAAGCCGCTGCTTTTGGTGAAAGAGTTTTTAATTTAGTTAAAGGTATTCACTCTTTAGAAGCTTTGAAAGCTGCTGGTGCCGAAAACTTAAAGGGAAAAATATTAATTGATCAGACTAATCCATATATTTATAAGAATGGTCATATTTCACTTGATTCAAAATTCACTGGAGATACTTGTCTTGGGGAAGAAAACCAAAAACTTCTTCCAGATACTAAAGTTGTAAAAACATTAAATTATATTGGAGCAAATATGATGACAAGTCAGGAAGGATTAAAGGAACCAGTTACAGGTTTCTATTGTGGAAATGATGCAGAAGCTAAAGAAGTTGTTAAAGGTATTCTTCAAGATTTTGGATGGAAAGATACTTTTGATTTAGGTGATATATCCATGTCAAGATATACTGAAATGTTTGGTTCTTTCTGGGTTCCACTTTATAATCAACTTGGTTCCATGGAATGGGGTTTCAAACTTGTAAGAAACGAAAAATAAAAACATTAAATATAATCCTTAGTACCTTTTTGTTGTTATTTATTTATAAAACATATATATTATGTATTATTTGTATTATTTGTAAATATTATGTTTTATTGTTTATTATTTATTATCATTATTATTTTTTTATTTTACGGACATACCTCAAAGAATAAATAAATAAACAAACAAATAAATAAATATATAAAAATTTAAGGTATATAAATTAATATAATAAATAAATAAATAAATAAATAAATAAATAAATAAGTAAAAATTAATTTAATAAATAATTTAAAGCAAAATTAAAAATATAAGTTTTATGTATATAAATTAATAAATTTTATGTATATAAATTAATGTAATAAATAATAAATAAATAAATAAATAAATAAATAAACAAATAAATAAATAAATAAATAAATAAATAAATTAATTAATTAATTAATTAATAAGACGAAATATTATAAAAAATTAATATATAAATAAATAATTAAAAAAAAAAAAAAGAAAAATATGAGATTATACCTCAAATAAATATGTAATGAGAAAGAGTTCACGTTGATTGAGTCACATATTTATAAGACGACGGAATTACGTTCAAATAATTTATTAATAATAGAGGAAAACTATTTTAATAAAAGTTGTTGCAATTTATATACTTTTTTTTATATGTAGTGATAAAAAAATAATAGTATAAAAATAATAAAAAATAAAATAAAATAAAATAAGATAAAATATAATAATATAAATTATTATAAATCAACACTTTTAATATACTTAAATTTAAGAAAAAAAAGTTTAGTTGTAAATTATAAACAATTTTATCATCTAATTTATCATTTCCTCTTTGTACAATCCTTTTTTTTTTTCTTCTTCTTTAATAATTATCATTCATTAATTAATAATAAAATATTTATTTTTTAAACATGTCAAATGAAAAAAAATAAAGATAATAGTAACATATGTACAATATATCTTGAATCACTAAAAAATAATAAATTCAACTATCCTCCATATATCCCACCAATACTGACATGTAGTCATTCCTATCATTTCGATTGTATTAATTTATAGTTCACTAAATCTTATTCATTTTTATGCCCCGTTTGTAAATACTCAGATAAAAATATTGTTGGAAAAATTTTTATCAGAAGTTAAACAATTCCTTCATAATAAAATTTTGAAAAGAAATAGAGATTTTTTAACTGTCGATGAGTATGTATTGTGAAGATTGTATTAAACAGAGTAAAATATTGAAAGCCATTGAACGTTAACAAATGTTGAATGCTAAAAAGTAAAAATTCATTGGAAAGTGGAGACAGTTACTACGATGACAACAATATTGTCTCCCATAGCTCATGAACATAACTATCAAAATGCCTACAGTCCTATTCGTAGTCAATGACCTCTAGATTATGGTCATTATATATTTCAACCCAGAAATTATAAGGGCTACTAATTTAAATTTTGATAATCTTTCTACTACAGAACTGGAGACAGAAACGGATGAGTATTTCCCTGGTATTAGAGCAATTCATGAAAATTATTTTTCATTGTATACGAGGAATGGGTATTTGATCGAGAATGGGATGAGAAAGGGAATGGGAATATGGATGTTAGAGGTGCCATAAATTATATTTTAGATGATGAAGAGGATGAATGTCGTCGAAAGAAATATTAAAGTCAAAATTAAACAAAGGTAATAAAAATAGAAATAAAAAAAGAAAGAAAAAAGAGGGAAAAAAAAAAAAACGGAAAAGATGATGATAATAACATTTTTAGTAGTAATTCACAAAAAAGAAGTCGTCGTCATCGTTCTGGAGGATGATCCTCTCTTGTTTTAGATGATATTTTAAAATTATTTTTAAGATCGGAAACAGAAAATTCAATACATCAAGTAGAATATGAAAATATTCTCCTGGATATCGCTTCGAAACCTTCATTTTTTTTTATAAATATCGATTTTATATTATATTCTCTAATAATTTTTTTCATTATAATAATTATTAGTATTAATAATAAATGATATGATATATAGTTAGATTATTTATTTTATTATTATATTATTATATTAATTACTTTAAAAAAAATATTCCTATTCAGTCATGTTGTACAATCATTTTATATAGTAATATAAATATATAATAATTTTTTACATATATTAAATAAATAAATAAATAAATAAATAAATAAATAAATAAATAAATAAATAAATAAATAATAAATAAATAAATAAATAAACAAATAAATAAATATACAAACAACTATATAGTAAATAAATCTTTAATTATTAACTGATAGAATTTTCTTTTATTCTTTTTAAGATTAAAGAAATTATAATTTATAATACCAGTAATTTTTATTTTAACTCTTAACCACATTATAATTGCTTTATTATTGGTCTCCGAGAATATAAATTTTTATAAGAAAAAAAGACTCAATAATAATAGTAATAATAATAATAAAGAAGAAAATATAGAAAATAAGTAAAAAAGAGAAAGCCAATATTATAACATATTTTTAATTAATGAAGAGCAATATCATTGTAATGATCAGCACTTATGGATGAAAAAGGAAAGAGATAATAAAAACAATAGAAGTTTTACTAGCAAAATATAAAATAAAATGTTTTTTTTTTTTTTTTTTTTTTTTTTTAAAAAAAAACTAAATTAAAAAATTTTATATTTCAGTGTATTGTATTATTTAAATTAAAAATATTTGGTTAAAAAAAATTATTCAGTAATTAATTTATTATTTAATTTTAGACATGAACCACTGATATAATTATAAATATACTAAAAAAGTACCTTTTTTTTATTTAATCTACAAAATTATTTTATTTTCATTTCAGTAAAATAAAAAAAAGTTAAATAAAATAAAATAAAATAAAATAAATAAAATAAAATAAAATAAAATAAAATAAAAATAAAATAAAATAAAATAAAATAAAATATTTTTAGAGACTTATTATTTTATATTATATTATAGATAACTATGGCTACTACAGAACCTACAGATACTACAATTCATTTTTTAAAAAAGGATGGAACTATATCTAATGCTTTATGTTCTATTGTAAAGGAAATTTTTGTAAAATATGACATGGATAAAGATGGAATGCTAAGTAAAGAAGAACTTAGACATTATTTTTCTACACTTAATAATGAACGTTTAGAAGATCCAAGTTTAGATTTATGTATGATGATTATTAATGGTAATACTATTGGGTTTACTTTAGACGATTTTTATAAATTTTATGAATTCCAAAGTAGATTTAAACCAGGTGAAACCTTTAGTGATTTATCAAAACAATATAGTCAAAGAACATTATTAGAAAGACTTCATGTATTAGAAGAATAAAATAATGAATAAACATTGTGGAATGGATTATCATGATAACAAGGATTGTCTTCACATAGTTTAATTCGAATATTATTAAATCATTACTTACAAAAAGTTTATATGATTTAATATTATATATAAATAAAATATGAATATAAATAATTTTTAATATTAAATAATAAGTAAAAAGAAATAATATTTCATTTTATTTTATAAAATCAAATAATACAACAATACTATCAAATATACCATATAAATTAAGCATCGTTAATAAATAATAATAGAATTCAAATTAAATAAAATAAAAATGTAAAAATTATAATAAAATTATAATATAATAATAATAAATAATAAATAATAAATAAATAAATAATAAATAAATAAATAATAAATAAATAAATAATAAATAAATACAAAAATCTTAATAATTATAAATAATGTGCCGTTTTTTTTTTTAATTATTTGTTAGTTTTGCAAAAATTTTTATTAATTTTTTAAAAATTATATTTTTTTTTCTTTTATTAATTATAATTTTTTTTTCTTATTATTTTATATATAGTTATTTTAATTTTTTTAAAATCTTAAATACGATAAAAAAAATTATTTATTTTTTTAAGACATGTGAAATTAAAATAATATCATTAATTAATGCAAAAGAAAACAAGAATTGATTATATGTTTCTTTAATATCATCAATTAAAGTTTTTTTTTTTTTTTTTTTTTTTTTTTTTTTTTTAAAAAAAAAAAAAATTATCTATATCATAATGACTAAAAGTTTAAAAAGGAATTAATGGGTTAAATTATCAATTAATTAATTAATTAATATATTAATTATTAGTTATCATTGTTAATTACTAGGTATCATGATTAATAATTATTTTTTAGTTTATTTTTATATTTTTTAGTTATCATATTTAGATATTAATAATTACTAAATATGGTATTATTATCATAATTATCTTGAAATAAAAAAAAAATTGTTACAGTACTACCAATACTTAAATTATAAACAATAAAAGGGCATAATTTACATAAATTGTTTTTTAAAAAAAATTATTATTAATATTATTAATTTGGTTCAATAGATTAATATATCCATATTAAACAATTTTAATTAATAAAAAGTAATATTTTAAATTTTATTGTATATTTAATTAGTAATTAAATCAATTTTAATTATAAAAATAGAGTTAATAATTATAAGTATTTTATGCAAAGTATATTTTAAATTCATCTTCCTTTATCAGTAAATAATTTGAATTTAAAAAAAAAATATAAATATATATAAATTCTTTATATTAATTTTATAAAAATAATTATTTTACCACTTTACATACAAATTTTTAGATTTAGTGATAAATATAAAAATATATATTAAAACATTACCAATATTTTAAAGATTAATATATATTAAAAAAATTATAAATTTCTCTATTATATTTTTATAAAAATAATTTATTTTACCACTTTACATACAAATTTTTATATAAATAAAAAAATATAAATTAGAACATTACCAATATTTTAAAGTTCAAGCATCTACCTTTTTTTTATTAAAAAAAAATAATAAAAAAAAATATAAATATATATAGTGAAAATAAACCAATAATATATTATATAAAGATTAAAATTAAATTAATTATATGTTTCTTTTTTTAATGATTAAATATATTATTAAAAAATAAAATGTAAATCATTAATAAGATGCTTCATCATAAACTAAATAAATGATATGTAGATTTTAATATGAATAATTATTATATAAATAATGCAGAGTTTAAAATTATGAAAAACCTTTATTTTAATTTTATTTATTTATTTTTTTTTCGTAATTTTGAAATATTCTATATATGAATAATAAAAAAAATTTTTTTTAATAGTCTAATTAAAAAGATTGATTTTTAATATTTTTTATCATTAATTAATTATTTACTTAGCCATTATTGAGTTGTACATTTACTAATATGGTATAGCAAAATTGTTTTTTAAATGCTTTTAATGTATATTATGCCACATAAAATAATATAATAAATATAATTTAATTTAATGTGGGATATATTAATATTAACATTTGTATACATAAATGTATACAATAGATTTCGGGTATTCTAAAACAAGAAGCATTGATAAGAAAATATATATATTAAAAATGAAGGAATAAATAAATAGTATTATTAAAAAAAAATTAATATTTAACGTTTTAACTTTATTCCATCATAATATAATAAACATTAATAGCAATGTTATGTCTTTTTTATAGTATACTAATCTAAATATTTATTTTTTTTTGATATATTAATAACTAAGATATTCATATAATAATAAATAATAATAGTAAATAATAATAGATTATAAATAATAAATAATAATAATAGTAATCTACAATAATAATAATAATAATATATATATAATCGTTTTTTATATAGTAATGAAAAATAGTGGTTTATTATTTATTTTTTTATATATTATTTATTATTAAATATAATTAAATAAAATTAATAAATAATATATAAATAAATGAATAAATAAATAATTAAATAAATAAATAGATAAATAAATAAATAAATTAATAAATTGTTTATTTGATTTTCATAGGTGTTTATTTTTATGATAGAAAATAAATACAGAATAAGGAAAAAAAAAAACATGTTATAATTATGATGTTATTTATTTACTTTATATGTATTATTTATTTATATATTTATAATTATTTATTTATTTAATTATTATTAATGTGTTTATTAATGTAATTATTATATTAATTTAGAGTTTTTTTTTTTAATTAATCTCATATTTTGACTTTTAATATCTTTTTTTTTTTTTTTTTTTTTTTTTAATATATATATATATACTCCACATTTTATAATATATAATATAATATATGTATGAATTAATTATCAATAAATTAGAATTGATTTGATTATATTTTTTAAATTATTAAACAATTTAAGAGTATTTATATAAAGGATCAATCATATATTTATTAACTATGTCAATAATATATATTTAAATTATATTATAATATATTTTAAATTAAATATATTATAATATATAAATATTATATAAAATAATTAATTGCTATTTGTTATTTTATATGACATTATTAAAGAGGTTTTCAATAATAAAAAATTTTTTTTATATATTTAATATTTTCAATAGTACCATATATTAATTAATTATACAATATATTATATTTATATATTATGATATTATACATTATAATGTTAATATAACTGATTCATTTTACTTTTTTACTTTTTAATCTTTTTTATTATTGGTATGGATAAATAAAAAAAAATTTTTTTTTTTTAAATTATTTTTTTAAAAAATAATAATATACCATAATATAATATAATAATATATTACAATATATTACAATATTACATGGTATAATAGCTTATAAATATGTCAATAAATATTATAAATATTTTTAAATAAATATTAAATAAATATTAAATAAATAAATAAATAAATAAATAAATAAAATTAGTAAATGGATAAATGTATAGTAATTTATTAAACCATGTTTTTTAATATAATATTTAATTATTATAGAGTCAATGTAGTTATTTATGTTAATAATCTTTATTTATTTATTTATTCATTTATTTAATTAATAATAATAATTTTTTTATATATATTATAATATTTATTTAAGATTCTAATTATTTATTTACTTATAATTTACTTAGCATTATATATAAATATGTCAATATGTCAATATATTAAATTATATTATATTTATATAGTATTTATTTAATTTTTAGCTTATTTTTTATTTTATTTTTTTATTTTTTTACTGTAGTAGTAAATAAATAAAAATAAGAAAAAAAGTGATAAAATTATTATAAATATTTTATTAATAATTTATTAATTAAACTTTAATATAAAGGTTACAATTATATAAATAATAATAAAAAAGTCCCAAATTTTTTTCTTTTTTTTTTTACTTTTTTTTATTACATCTTTGCTTGAATAATTTGAATTTTTTTAATAGTCCTTAATATATAAATAGGAAAATTAAAATAAATAAAAGAAGAAAGAATATATCTTAACTTTTAATAAATAGATAATAAAATTATTTAATTTATTAAATTTCTTTCTTAACTTTTATTTTATATTGATATCTATATAATATAAAATTTTAAAAACAATTTTGTTTAAAATTTAATTTGTTTAAATCATAGTTAAATAATTACCATGGCTTTATAACAATAAATTATTTTTAATATAAAAAAAAAGATTTTATTTTTTTTAAGTTAAATATATATATATAACATAATATTTATTATTATTTGATAATAATAATAATATTTTTTTTATAAAAAAATTTAAATTTATATTTTTACAAAAAAGTATTTTTACTTTTTTAAAAAATAATATATATTATATATTATTATAATAAAATATTTTGATTTATTTTATACCATTTTATTATAAAGGTAAATTTATAAATTTAAAAGATAAAAATAAAAACAAGAACAAACAAACAAAAAACAACAAAAGAAAGCAATATCAACTCAATAGATAAAAAAGTGATATTTAATTCTTTTATCATATTAGAAAAAAAAAAAAACAATTTTGATAAATTATTTACTATATATATATTAATTATAATTCAATAAATATTGAACAAAGAAAAAGTCTTTTATTACTTGTATAATAATTTGGAAGTAAAAAGAATAAAATATCGAAAGGGAATATATAAAATACAAGAAGGGAATTTATTTATTTTTATTTAAATAATTACAATTAATTTAAAATATTCAGTAAAAAAAAAAAAAAAAAAAAAAAACATTTTGAATATATATAATGGGAAAAATCTACTTGGTTAGAAATTAAACTTTTTTTATTTCAAAATTAATAACAATAAATAATATATTCAAACTATTAATATATATTATTTAATTTAATACTTTAAAATTATAACTTATTTGAAAAATAAGTAAAAAAAAATTTTTTTTAACAATAAGTTAATATATAAAATAATTTATATACTAGTTTGTTAAAATTTTATAAAATTCATAAATTAAGTACTTTTTTTTATTTAAATCATTTACAATATAATTAATACAACGATTAATTAAGTACAAAATTGAAAAACTAATAATAATAATAATAATAACAACAACAACAACAACAATAATAATAATAATAATAATAATAATAAATTTTGAAAATAAATTTTGAAAATATATTTAAACGAACAATAATAAATTTTTTTAAGAAGATAAAAAAAAAAAAAAGATAAAAAAAATTAAGTAATAACAATATTAAAAACAAACCATTAAACTAATAAAGAAATAAATATATTTGATAAACAAATTATAATAAAAATTATTAAAGAAACAACAATAATTAGAATATAAGGATAATAATCAATATTAAACAAAATGAAGTGTGTAAAAATTAATTTTACGGATTCCATTGATAACTTTTTTTTCGAAGATGACTTTATGTGTGATGATGATTCTGAAATGGAATATTATGAAGATATAACTTTACCTGATAATTCTTGGGATGACGTTATGGATACGTCTGTGGTATATATACAATAATTTATTAATAAAAAAAAAAAAAAAAAAAAAAAAAGAAGAATGAACAGAAAAATGAAAAAATTTTTTATAATTAATAATATTTTTTTTAATAATATTAACAATATTTAATAGGATAATGAAGAAAATACATTATGGACTCAAAAAAATATGTACGCTAGAAATATAAAAGATGATATACGTTATCCTGATCCAGAAGATTTTAGTTTAAATTCATTAAATATGCGTGAGAATTCAGAACAACTTGTTAATAATTTTTTAGATTTAGATAATCCAGAATTAAGTCCAAAAATGATAGAATTAATGAAAATGAATGGTATAATAAATAATAATTTATATTTTATTATTATATAAATAAGATTATAATATAAATAATAATATAAATCTATATATTTATTATTATTATTTATTATTTTATTATTTATAAAAAAACAAAAAAAAAAAAAAAAATTAGATTTTATAAGTATTTTTATTCATAAAATAACAAGAGTACCTGAAGCTGTATTATATAATGAAGAAGAAACAAATCAAGGGTTTTCAATTGATGAATCTGTTTTTAGAAAAAGAGAATGTTCAGATATGGTGTTAATGAAAAGATCTTATAATGCATTTAAAGTTTTAACTTCATCACCTCTTATTAATGTAGTTACTGAAAATGCAAAATTTATTGGAAAAGAATTATTAAAGATATTTCATCCAAAATCTGAAGGTAATTTTAATCATTTTAAACCTCTTTGGAATCATTTAATTGAATTAACTCACGGTGAAATTGCATTACTTATCACTAGTGATGAATTTAAGGAACAACCAATTTATCAAATGTTACGTTATATTCATGAACCTGCAATTACATCTTCTTTAATATCAACAATATTTTTATTTGATGCTAAACCTGGTTTACAAGTTCAACTTTTTACTGAACTTCAAGAAATGGAATTAATAGAAACTTTATTAACTATGCTGGACCTTAAAGATTTCCCAGTTATTATTAATGCCACTTCTGAATTTATAATACAAATGATTGAAGAAGGTTCTAAAACTGAAGATAGTAATATATTATTATCATCTATTCAGTTAGATCCGTCTTGTCTTTCTGTACTTATTAATCATATTGGTGAAAATAAAAATCAGATTCAACAACGTGCTTGTATTGAATTACTTTTAGCCTTTTTAGAAAAATGTATATATGTATCTGATAATGTATCACTTACTACTTCTTCATTTGTATTTTCTGATAATAGACCATTAGAACCACTTAAAAAATCTATAGTAAGTTATTTAAAAAATAATATTGAAGAACTTTGTAATGGTTTAGGTTCACCAAGAATTTTTGATGATGATGATGATGATGATGATAATGAGGATAGTATTAATAATAATAATAATAATAATAATAAGAATAAGAAAAAATCAAAGATACGTTTAACTGTTAGTAAAATAAATTTATTAAAAATTATTATTACAACTATAAGAGAACTTAAAAAAGATGAATATGAAATGTTGGAATATATACCTTGGAAACTTTTAGTAGAATGGTTTTTTGAAAATCAATCTAATAATATATATCATGCTTTATTCTTTAAATTTTTTGAATTTGCATTAAAATCAAATTATATACCAATTTTAAATAGCTTATTTATTGAAACTAATTTAATTAATCAATTTATAGATAATTTCAATATACCAAGATATATCGATTGTAAAGGATATATCATATTAATGTGTAATCATATTAGATTTACATGTGAAAGTCAACCAAATTGTATTCTAAAATCATTATTAGATAATAATAATGAATGGAAAAATTTTTTACCAATATTGAAAAAAGCTACTAAAGAACAAATTGGAAATAGACAAAAATTTGAATATATTGGTAATACTAGACCATTACCTTATACTCCAAAAATATCAACTCATAAATATTTAGCCAGATTAATAAAAAAAGATAAAGAATTGAAAAATGTTGATGGTGTTGAATTAGAATCATTATGTAAGTTTTAATTTTAATTTTTTTTTTTTTTTTTTTTTTTTTATTTTATTTTCATTGATGAAAATTATTTAATATTATGAAGAAATAAAAATTTAATTATTTATTATTATTTAACTTTTAATTTATTTATTTATTAATTTATTTTTTTAAATTATCTATTATTATATATTAATATATTAATATTAATATACAAAAAGATGCTGCATTATTAGGATATGGTGTTAATGAAGAAAAAGATACAAAAATTTTGAAAAATATTCGGTAGGTAAATATTAATAATCATAAACAAAGATTAAATAATAATTTATTATTATATAAAATTTATAAATATATATATATAATTAATATTTATTAATTTATATATTATTATATATTAAATTCTAATTAGTCCATCATATTCATTTGATAGGCAAAATATTTGTTGTGCATTAGATACTACACCGTTACGATATTCTAATACTACAATAGATTTAAATTTAATTAGTGATCCATCTTTCTATGAAAACTATCAAGAATCCAATTCTAAACCTATCATTATATCAACAACTAATGATTACTTTATATTTAATAAGAAAAACCTTATTAGATATGAGATATAACTTTTAATTTTTTTTTTTCTAGTGTACATATATATTGAAAAAAATAAAAAAAAAAAAAAAAAAAAAAGAATAGATAAATAAAATAAAATAAAATAAAGAAAAATAAAAATAAATAAATAAATAAATAATATATATATATATATAAATAAAAAATAAAAAATAATATATATAATACAATAAAAAAAATAAAGATAATAATAATATTAAATAATTATAAAAATTATTAATATCTTATTTTTTTTTATTTTTATATAATTATTATTTATTTTTATTTCTTTTATATATTATAATTTTATTTTTAAATTCTATTTATTTAATTATTTATTTATTTTATTTTATTTTATTTTATTTTATTTTTTCAAAATGCTTGTACAATTTATATATTATTAATTTTTTTTTTTTTTTTTTGTTTTCTTCATCATATATATATTTATTTTTATTTCTTAATTTTTTTTATAATAAATATCAAAAAGTAAAGTAATATATATATATTTACATACATTAAATAATTTCAATTTTTTTTCTTTATCTATAAAAAAGAAAAAAAAAATAAATAAAACAATTATATAACAAATAATAATAACATTAATATAAAAGGGAACAAAGAGAGCAAAAAAAAAAAAAAAAAAAAAAAACATTAACTTTCTATCCCTTTTTTTATTGAATATATATAATATAATGTTATTTTTGTAATGAAGTTTTTTTTTTTTTTAATACAATTATTAAAAAAAATAGTAACAACAATAATAATAAAGCAAAAATAAATAAATCAAGAACAAAAAAAAAAAAAAAAAAAAAGAAAATGACAAAAAACAACAATAATAAAAACGAAATAGCATTAATTAATTAAAGTTATACATACATATATATATATAAAAGTTAAAAAAAAAAATAATAACTATTTAATAAAAAAATAGTAAAAAAAAATAAAAAAAAAGAAAATTAATTAATATTATTCGTGATTTATGTGTAAATAATGAATAAAGATCCTTCGATAGCTCAGTTGTTAGAGCGATTATATAATATTGTTAATATTGTAAATAATGAATAATTATGAATTGTATAATGAATTATATTTAACAATAACAATAATAAAGTACAGAAAATAAACTTTTTATATATTATTTATTTATTTATTTATTTATTTATTTATTTATTTTTGTATATATATATTTAATTGTTACATTTTTTATTATTATTGATTTATTGATTGTTTTATATAATAAATAGAAATAAATTTATTAATGTGAATAAATAGAGATAGAAAATTTAATTTTTTTTTCATATGTTATGAAAGTTTTATAATCTATACGTGTTTATTTTATTTGCTAATGTAATTAATTATTAATTAATATACAATTTTATTATTATTATTATTATTATTATATATATTATTATTATTATTATTATTTTATTATTATTTTCATTTATTTTTTTCTTTTTATTTTCTACTGATAATTTAAATGATATACTAAATATGAGTACGCTTAAGGAGTATACATATATATATGTTATAAATAATTATTATATTATTTTTTAAAAAAAAATTGTTTTTTTTTTATTTTATATATATATATATTATGATATTTTATTTAATTTTTGATTGTTCATTAAAGGCATGTACAACTTCTCCATATTTTGTTTCCAAGACCTTAATAAAAATAAAATATATAGGATTTTATATATAATAAATAATAAATATATATAAATAATTAGTTAAGTTTTATTGATTAATTCGAAAAATTATAAATTTTAATATTAGAAAAAAAAAAAAATATATATATATATATTTTTTATTTTTTATTATAAATAAAAATTATTATTATTTTACCATTCCACCACTAATAATTTCATTTAGAATATAATGTACCTATTAATTAAATTTTTATTTAATATGTATATTAAGTACTAATAAATACTAAAATAAAATAACAAAATATTAATATAATAAATATATCTATGTATATAAATGATTCATACTTGGTCACATTTGAACACTATATCTAATTCACAAACATTTTCAAAACATTTATCAAGAGATTCGACTAAAACTTGAATTAAATCCAATATACCAAGTTCACTTTCTGAACTATCTACAACAAATACAAAGTATAATGTAGCATAATGCTACATTTTGAATATATTATTATTATTATTATTATTATTATTATTATTATTATTATTGTTGTTGTTGTTATTATTTTTTTTTCCAATGTTGAGATATTTAAAAATAATAAAATTTATTTCAAGATTAATATTAAAAGAATTATTATATGTATGAAACATATATATAATATATATAATATAATAAAAACAATTTCATTTATAAAATATAAAAATAAATAATATAATAAATTAATATATATATATATATTTTTAATAAATTAATATTCCATTATTTCATTTATGTTTTTTTAAATTATATATATATTATTTTAATAACTTACTCTGTAAATAATTTTAGTATTGGAACCTCCTAATAATTTACTTCCTTCAATAAAATTACATTGATTATCTTTACGTGTTTTAATAAGGTTATAAGTTTCTTTTAAGAATTCTTGTGATTTTTGTACATCCTTTATTTATTTATTTATTTTTTTTTAAAAAAAAAAAAAAGAGAAAAAAAGATTTCGAAATGTGATTTTATATATGTATTTCGAATTTCCAATTATAAATAAAATCATAAATTTGAAATTTATTATAAATAAATTTTACATTTATAAAGATTATATTATACATAAATATAAAGTTAAAGAATATTTATATAAAATTAATATATTATCATTTTATATATTTATTTCTTTTAATAAAATAATTTCTTTATATATAAATAAAATTTAAAATTTTACCAAGTTACGATAGTCTGAAATTAATCTTGGTTTTCCTTGATTATTAAATATGTAAACTGCTTGTATCATTTTTTTACTTCAGTTATATATTACTTTTTTTATTATTTTTAGTTTATTATTTTATTTTTTTTTTTAAATGGTACTGGAATATAAATATAAAACAAAATAGGATGTATTATTAATTATTTAATAAGATAAAAAGTATAATATATTTATATATATATATTTTTTTTTAATTGTTACTCATATTATTATTCTAAAGTTAATTATAATACTTATTTTTAAAAAGAAAATTTATATATTATATATTTATGTATGCGAAAAAATAAATATAAAAATAATGATGAATACTTACTATTATAATTTGTTATTATACTATTTTTCTTTCTAAAAAACAAAAAAAAAAAAAAAGAATTAAAAAAATTATACAGAAAAAATAATATTTAAAAAAATTAAATTTTTCCAAATTTATAATCAATTTCAAAAAAATTTAATCTTTTTTTATATATTAAAATGTAAATAAAAATTTTTTTTAATTAACAAAACTATTAAAATATATATATTTTTTTTGATTAAAAGTTATATATTAAACTACTTTATATACAAACATCAAAATAATAATTATAATTTTTATTTAACTATAATATATATATGAATATTTATTTTAATGTTATCTATTAATAATTAAATTATTAAAATATATATCTTGCTTTGTATATATATATATTTTAATAATATTTCCATTTATTATTATCATTTATATTATATGAATTACTTTTTTTATTATAATATATATAATAAAATACTAATATATAAAAAGTAATAATAATTTATATCATAAAAAATATATATCTTTTTTTTTCTAAATTTTTTTTTGTTATTAAAAAAAAAAAAAAAAAAGATAATTACAGAAGCAAAAAAAAAAAAATAAAATAAAACGGAAATTGTACCGAATATATTAAAAAAAGAATAAAAAGAAAAGATATGTATATATGTTTTTCATTCAATGATAACAATAATAATCTTAATTGCAATAATTAATATTAAAATAAAAAATATGAAATTAATATTAAAAATAAGTTTAAATAAAATAACATTAAAAAAAAGTTTAAAATTTAATAGTAATATATCATTTTATTATTGTTATTTGATAAACATAATTTATTCTAGAAAAATTTTTTTATTTAAAAAATAAGAATATTAAAAAGAATCTTATGATTATAATTTATCATAATTATATGAAAAAAAGAAACGGATAAATCATCTATATTAACTTAAATTCAAGGCTAAAAAATAAAATGACTTAAAAACAAAAAAAAAGTTACAACTTTAATTGTTAATGATTTTAATTAACAATCAAATAAAAATGTCTCATTCTCTAATAATTTAGATAAAACATATATTATAATAAAATATATTGTTATATATACTCTTTTAAATTTTATAACAAAAAAATAAAAAAAAAACTTTATTATTAATGTAAAAAAAAAACATATAAATATATATATTTATTTAAATTATCGACGATATATATATAAAACAAAGTTTAGATTATTTTGTTTTTTATTATTATTTATTATTATTATTATTATTATTAATATTATTATTTTATTTATTCTTAATTAATTAACGATAATTAATTAATGAGGTAAATTATCAATGGTTTCTTTCATTATATAATTCATGGTAAAATATTATATTTCAAGTTTTTTTTATTTTTTTTTATTTTTTTTAATAATAAACTTTAATTTTTTAAATTAAAATATATTAATTATTTGACAAAAATAAAAAACCTTCATATATATATAAAAAAAGAAAAAAAAATTAGATATAAAAAAATAATTTTTTTTATTATTTCTAACTATTTCTTTTTTTTTATTTTTTTCTATTTTTTTTTATTCTTTTTCATCATTATAATAATTTCGTTATTATTTACAAGACAATTGAATACATGAAGTTTTAAATGCAATTATATACTACTATCAGAGATTTTGTCAAGATACATTAGATAACATATATAAATTAATTATATATATATAAGAAAAAGTAACATTATTTTCAATTATCAATAGCAATACTAGTTAAAATAAAAAATAAAACACTAAATTAAAAAATATATAAAAACAAAAAATAAAGCTATTAAATATTCAAAATAAAAATTTAATTAAATTTTATAATATTTTTATTCATTCAAAGTTTTCGTTAAAATCAATTAAAATCAATTATTATTATAACTAAAAAATTAATAGCAAAAGAAAATTAATAAGGCATTAAATATTAATATAATATATATATATATACAATTATTAAATCAAAAAAATCAAAATGTCAAATGATATTTATCATTCTATAACTAAAATACCCACTTTTATTACAAAATCAGGTTTTAATGTAATTAATCAATATTATCCAGATAGGTTTTCTTCTGATCTACGTTCTTTATCTTCTTGTTCTATTGAATCTTATTATATAGAGGATGGTTATTATGGAGATCATTATGAACAAGAATTTGATCATATAACTCATAATGAATTAGATTTAAGGCATAAAATAAATAATAATAATAATAATAATAATAATAAAAATCACAATATAAATAATAATATAAATAAAAGAAATGATGATAATGAGAATGATGAAGATGATAGTAGCGATGATGACAGTAAGAAATTTATAATTTTTAAATGTAATAATTTCAATGATTGCAATCAAAATTGTAATCTTAATCGTAGTAATAATAATAGTAATAACCAATATAATAATAATTATAATAATAATAATAATAATCATAATAATCATAATGGTATAATGACTACTGATTATATAAGAATATCAGATGATCATTATACAAGTTCTCCAATTGGTAGTACTTTTTCATTAGTTTCTAATTCTTCTTTATCATCCCCTTCTACGTCTTCTTCATCTTTATCTTCATCAGATTCTGATACCCAAAAAACTCGTTATATTGTTAAAAAAATAAAAAAATTAATTTTTAATGCAAAAAATAATAGTAAATTTTTATTTAATGATCATGAGGATGATCATCATGTTCATAACGATATAAATTTTATATGTCATTCAGATATTAATTTATCTCCAACATCACCTCCATTCACTTCATTACAATTACCTTTAGTTTCACCATTACCAGATAAAGCTATAGATACTACTAGTATTATCCATACTACTAATGATACTACTACTATTAATTCAAGTTTTGATTTATCTGAACAACAACAACAACAACAACAACAACAACAAAATCAACAACAATCTCCAAATTCATATACTTCTTTATCTACATCGAAATTAAATTCTTTTAATAATAATAATAATAATGAAGAAGTTAGTTTTCCACCTAAATTAACTATATCTACTAATAATGGTAAATTATGCTTTTTTTTCCTATATAAAAATATTATTAATATTTTTTTATAAATAAATTATCATTATATTATCATTTTCTTTCTATTTTATTTTATTTTATTTTATTTTATTTCTTTTTATTTTATTTTTTTTCTATATTATTATATTTTTTATTATAAATTTTTTATATTTATTTATTAAAAAAGAAGACCCATTTTATGATTTATACTATTTCGTAAAAAAAAAAAGGAAAATAAAAATAAAAAATTTTAATTACCATAATTATAATTACATATTTATATAATAAGAGTAATATAATTATTAACATGTTTTTATTTTATTTTCTTTTAATAATACTATATATTTCAATTTAATATTAATATTATTACAATTTTGGAATTGTTTTGTAAAAAAAATTTTTTTTTTTCATTAAAAAAAAAAAAAAAATTCAATAAAAATGATATATCCTCAAATACAAAAAAAGTACGAAAAAAGACAAATATTTATGATACAGATATTTTAGATGATTCTAAATGTTCATTTTTATATCAAAAAGATCAATTTCTTAAAACAATAGAATATTCGCCAATACTAAGTCCACATGAACAAAGTACTTTTGATTTATTTAATTTCAAAAAATCGAATTCTAATTCAAACTTTAATATATTAAGTAAGTTGTATGATAATATTTATACCAGTAACAACAACAACAACAATAATAATAATAATTATGAAAATGACAATAATAATAATGATAATGATGACGAAAAAAATAATAATGAAAGTTTAAAATTAACTTCTGAAGAAATAAATTATTTAAAAGAAAGTCCACTTCATTTAAGAAGTACACATCATCATCATTATCATCATCATCATAGTAATCATAGTCATCAAATTCAAAATGATGTAAATAATATTGATGATAATAATAGTATTGATAATTATTCTAAAAAGTTAAATACAGATTTAAATTCAAATTCAAATAAAAATACAAGTATAGATTCAAACGAAAACTTATTTTCCGTTTCAAAAGAAGGACAAAAATCAAAATCAAAATCACAATCAAAATCAAAATCAAAATCAAAATCAAAATTCATTAATAAAAATAATAATATATATAATCGTGCATATGATGCTAGCATCAATTCATCATATGAAGAACAAATTTCATCTCCAATTATGACAATAATTATTGAAAACAAAAAGTATCATCCTTCTGATTTGAAATATCATTCATTAAAATCTCTGAAAAAACATGATTATAAAAATTTTGAAAAAATTTATGATATTTCTTCTTCATCTGTAGTTAATGAAAATTTTGATAAAGATAATACTACTTCCACTGCTACCATGTCGTTAAATAATTATAATAAAAATAAATCTTTATTATTAAATAATACTACTTCCTCCACATTATCAAACAATGTTGATAATTTAAATGTAAATAACTTTTTATCCATTCCTATAGAACCATCAAATGCTTCTGAAACAAATAATGCTGATTCATTACCTTTCTCTTCTTCTTCTTCATTATCAACTTATAGTAAAACAATTTTAAATAAAAGATTAACTACGGAACCTTTAGTCATCGATACTGATCTAACAAATTCTTCAAATTCAATTAAAAATTGTATTGATGCTCTTAATACTGGAGAAATTATTGATAAAGTAGAAGATACTGTTGAAGAAATTGGTCATATGCAAAATTGTTCATGTGAACAATGTTTAACTAAACACTATAATTTACGTCATAGTTCTTATAAATTAGGAAATAAAATACCATCCTTAACTAAATCAATATATAATAATAAAAATCGACAATCTACTCGATTCAAATATAATATTTTTGATTCATTATTCTTTGAAAATAATAAAAATAATATTATCAATAATAGTAATTCAGATGATAATACCAATAATAATTTTGTTCATAATCATAATTATATTCAAAATCATAGTCAAAGTCAAATTCAGAATCAAAATCACAGTCATAATAATCAAAATATACCAATAAGAACAATTAGTTTACCAAATGATCATTTACCTTATCATTATCACATAAATCAAGAAGTTCCGTCAACAAAAGCTGGAACAAGTAGTGGTGCTTGTAATGATGATAATAATATAGGTAATAATAATAATAATAATGATAATAATAATAATAAATTAAGATAATATTATTAATAATTATAATGTTTTATATATTCTTTCTTTTTTAAAGTTAAACCAAAAGTATACCTTCTTTAATAATATCGATAATTTTTCTAATTATTAAGGAGATAACGAGTATTAATAATATTTAATGAACATACTATCATTTCTGTCATTTTTTTTTATTTTGCTTAAAAAAAAATGTATACCCGATCATTATTATATATACATATATTAATAATGATATTATTAATATTTTTATATACAATAATATTATAATTATTATCGTTATAATACTAAATTCTTATAATAATAATAATACTAATAAATAATAAATATTTTTTATTATGAAAGTATTAATAGTTTTTTCCCATCAATTTATATATAATTTGTTATTTATTTTTATTTTATTTTATTTTATTTTATTTTATTTTATTTTATTTTATTTTATTTTATTTTATTTTATTTTATTTTATTTTATTTTATTTTATTTTATTTTATTTTATTTTATTTTATTTTATTTTATTTTATTTTATTTTATTTTATTTTATTTTATTTTATTTTATTTTATTTTATTTTATCTTATTTTATTTAATTTTATATTTATCTTCTTTTTCATCTATTACTTGAATATATATATATTAGTTTTTATCTAAGTCATATCACTAAAGTTACTGATATTTGTAGTAGAACTAAAAATAATACTATTTTTTAGTCCAAAGAATTCTTTGACTTTAAAAATCATTTATTTCAGTTAAATCTTTTGGATGACAATAGTCATCGTTTTCATTACCTGCATATACTACAATAAAAAATATTTGAGTTTAATAATTTTATTGAAAAACCTTTTCATAGTGAAGGTAATTAGCACAGTTTTCTTCCTAATTTATATTGTTTTGACAAATTTTGTAGCAATCATATAATGATTAGCTTAGCTTTTTTAGTAGCATCATATTCTAATAGATTTTTATCAGTATGCTTATGATTTTTTTTATTTCCCATCTTTTTACATTCATCTATTGTTCTAATTTTATTAATGAATTTATATAGTACTATCATTATTTCGAGTGATTCAAACTCTTCTAATTTTTCATTAATTTTGACATCTAAAAATAATTATTCTTATTATGTTTAAATAGTGGCATAAATATAATTTAATTTCTTCTTAGCTAATTCATCAATTTTTTGTTGTTCTTATATACTGATATCTCTATAATTATCTGTCTTTTGAAATAACAATATTATAATCACAACTTTCAGTAAATGTAAAATTAATAAATATCTTAAGAGTTTTATTTATTGATACAACTTTTGTAAAAAAGCTGTTCTTAAATAAATAAAGATAGAAACTTGTAAATTAATGCAATATTATATTATATATATTTAAAACATTTAATTTTCATTGCACGTTTTTAATTATTGATCGATGAATATATATTAATATTATATATTATAATATATTGTGTTATACAATTTATTTGCATTTTTATGTGGTTAAGTAGTTGATAAAATATATTTTGGTAAGGAAATAATAATTTTTTTTTCTGATGGATAATTCACTTATTAAAATGAATAGGAAATGTTCTTAGTACTTTTTTATCATTTATTTAACTTTATATTTTACTTATTCATTAAAATATTAAAAAAAAAAAAAAGATACTAATAATTTTTTTATTATTTTATTTTCATATTTATTTATTTTAATTTTATTTTATTTTATTTCATTTAAATAGATTTTATTACGTAATATAATAACATATTAATTATTAATATAAATATTATATCAATTGATAATGAATATATATAAGTAGGATAATAGTATGATAATAATGTTGTATTATATATAATATAATATAATATATATATATTTTACAATATATATATTAATGTAAAATTTAAAAATTTTGAAAAAAAATTATAATAAAGATTCATAAATAATAAATATACGTATGGTCTAAAAAAAAGATATAGTAGTATACATAATATATACATATTTATAATATACAGTTATATAGATAATATATATTTGCCATATAGAATAGTGTATAATATTAAAAAACAATAACTTTTACATGTATATCTATAACACATTTGTATATATGTATTGAATACTTTCAATAACAATAACATATATGGTATATGTTTTTTATATATTGTGTATATAATTGTATTTTTGCAATATTATAATATATTATATTACATATTTATTTATTTATTTATTTATTTAATATTAAATAATTTTTTTTATTAATTATTTTGTAATTGTAGAAATATTTTTCAATATATAATAGCTTTTATTATTATTACTATTATTTTACTATTACCATTAATTAATAATATTATTATTATTATTTATTTATTTTATATATTAAAAAAATTTTATGATACAAAAAAAAAAAAAAAAGATATTAAAAAAAGATAGAAAAAAAAAAAAAAAACTCTTATCAACAATCTTTAATATATTATTAAAAAATTCATTTGATTATAAAAAAATTCATTTGATTATAATTAAATTTTTGTTTTTATTCTTTATTATTTTATTTTATTTTATTTTATTTTATTTTATTTTATTTTATTTTATTTTATTTTATTTTATTTTATTTTATTTTATTTTATTTTATTTTATTTTATTTTATTTTATTTTATTTTATTTTATTTTATTTTATTTTATTTTATTTTATTTTATTTTATTTTATTTTATTTTATTTTATTTTATTTTATTTTATTTTATTTTATTTTATTTTATTTTATTTTATTTTATTTTATTTTATTTTATTTTATTTTATTTTATTTTATTTTATTTAATTTTATTTATTATTTTATTTTATTTTTTATTTTAATTTATTCTATTATTTTATTTTATTATTATTATTTTTTTATATTTCATATTTTTTTAGTTACATTTATTTATCAAAATTATCATTTTTTGGCAAAATTTTTATTTTATATGTATTTTATACATATATATTATGTATGAATCATGTATTTATAAAAATATTATCATATATATGTGTATTTTTAAAATATTTATAAAATACTAGTTTTTAATGTATTTTTAATGTAAATATATATATTAACAAGTATTATGAAAAATAAAATAAAATAAAATAAAATAATTTATATATATATATTTATACATATATATTATTATTTTTTTTTATTTTATTTAATATTTATTAATATTTTCTGGAATGAAAATTTTATCCATTTCTTCTTTAATAGTATCGACATATGCTTTATCCATATTGATAGGCATAAGATTAGCGATATATAATTTTTCATCAGTATAGTAGGATTGATAGAATTGACTGTACATACCAAACATAGTACCGGTTGATAAATTAAAGAGTGGATTATTACCAATACCATGACCAAAGTCATTAGCATTAACTACAGCTTGCATATGACTATTTGGGAAATTGACTGGGTTTAATTGTAAAGTTTGTGGGTTAACAACATTAGCACAACTGATAAGGTGACGAACATTATTATTAGCATTTTTAGCTTTTAATATTGCTTCTTCACAATGTTTAATATCTTCCATTAAAGTATTTTGACCAACAACACTTGGGTAGAGTCCACCAATATTATTATAGAAATGATGATTTTTATATTCTTCAGTAGCAAATGGTGAAAGTCTAGTATCATATCCAGTAGAATTCCAAATTTTAGTTTCCTTTGGTAAATTCTTATATTTACGAATACCACGAGTCATCATAGCCATGAGCATAGCTTGAACAGTAACATTATTTTCTTTACAGAATTTAGCAATTGGAGCATAATCATAAATATAATGAATTGTAACATATTCAATTGGTTCTGGGAGTTTTGGTAAAAGATTAAGAGGTGGAATTTCATTCCAAGCTTGTGGTGGCTTTTCATAACTTTCATCTAAGTTTTGGAAGTTTTCACGTCCACTAAATGAGTTAAGAGCTTCATCATTCTTTTCTAAAGTTTCACCATTAATAACTTTTCTTATAAGGTTAAACATATTAAATACTGTTCCACCATCAGTAATGGCGTGTGAAACAGTAAAAGTTAACTTTGTTTGGTTGTTTTTTAATTGACATACTCTAAAGGAATACATTCCACTAACGTCTTTTTCTTCGTCAAGAATTGGCTTAAATGGTATAATTATTTTATCTTCATTCTTTAAATGGTTTTCAATTTCTTCATTTTCACTCCATTCTACTTCTTCTATATTCATTTTAAATGGTTTTTCTATCCAGAATAAATGACCATCAATTTTTTTTTGATAATAATTAAATGCTTTGATTTTTGGTAAATTTTCTTCAGCATTTTTTTTAAATTCTTCTACTGAAAATTTTGGAAAAACATCAGTTAAATTAAAATAAACACCAGAAATAAAGATTTCATTACCATTAACTGGTCTAACAATTCTACTATCTTTTGCTTTATATTCTTCCCACATTTTTTTACTTTCAATTTACTTTTATATTTTTTTTTTATTTTATATAGATAAAGTAAATAAAAAAAGAAAAATAAGAGAAAAAGTTGTATTTATATGTAGAAAAAAAATTGCTAAGATTTTTAATATATAAATATTAAAAAAATTAAGTACAATCAAAGTTTATTTTAAATAAAGTGTATTTTGTATTTAATTAAATAAATTAATTTTTTTTTTATTTAATATTAATAATAATATGATATAATAATAAATATAATAATAAATAAATAATATTAGTTAATATATATATATATAATATATTTATACATATTTATTTAATAATATAATATAAAAACTAATACAAAAAAAAAAAAAAAAAAAAAAAAAAAAAAAAGGATGTGACATATTAAAAACAAATTATATTATAGAAAACCTTCATATTATATTCATATATATATTCATATATATATTAATCAATAGTAAAAGAATTAATAATATCTGGAATGTTATTTATATACTTTATTTCATCAAAAAAAAAAAAAAAAATGGTCCATTAATTGAGAAATTATTTTAAAGAATTATAATCCAGTTAGTTGGTAATTGTCATAGATAATAATTTACCATTAAAAAACTTTATTATTAATTATAATTCTAAATTAAAATTATATAGAAATGTTAAAAATCCGGTAAAGCATGTTCGTGTTTCCAAATATAATTTATTATGAAATATATTTTGGGTATATTTCATAATTAAAATAAATATAAACAATTTTTTGGTAAGATTTCCATAAATTATTTATACAAAATTTTTTTATAATTAGTTATATTAATTAATATATGAATAGCTATTCAATTTTAATGTATTGTTAATATATTAATTAAATCAACTAAATATTAGTTAATATTATTATTATAAAGATTATAATAATTAAATTAGAAATATTTATTTTTAATCATTTATATTTTTTTTTCTTCAGTTAAAATTCACATTTCAAAATTTCAAAAAAAGATTTTTAATATAATTTATAAGAAATTTCATTTTAATCTTATTTATAAAATCATTAATTTTTATGAAAAAAAAAAAAAAAAACAATGAAATTGTTATTGTATTATTAATAGTTATTTATAAATGTATTTATTTTTATATTTATAAATAATATTAATAATACAATAATACATTTTGAGTTTTTTATATCATATATTAAATGATATTTAATTTTTTAATAATTAAAATATATAATTCTATAAACATAAAAAAAAAAAAAAAAGGAATAAAATACATAATAATAAAAAAATTCATTTAACTAAAAAATAAACAAATAAATAAATAAATATAAATAAATAAATAAATAAAATATACATAAAAAGAAAGAAATAATGAAATATTTACAAGAACAAGAAGAAATTGCTTATTTTATAGCAAATAAAACTTTAATCCCTTTTTTTTATTATGAAATAAAGAAAATTTTGAAAGGCTTGAAAAAAATTATACATTTCCATCATTAATACCATCAGTTAATACGTAGTAGTGAATATAAAATATTAAGACAATTATTATTCGAATATGAAAATGAAATAAAAAGTTTATGTTATTCAATACAAAAAGATATTCATAAATTATTATCATTCTATTATGATAATAATACTAATAATACTAATACTAATACTAATACTAATAATAATAATAATAATAATATATCTATTCATAGTAAAAAAAAGTAAAAGAAATAGAAAAGGAAAAGGGTGAATTTTTATTATCTTATTCATATTTTAAATATAATAATAATGATTTAATCGAAAAAAATATTTTTATTCTTAAGTTAAAAACACTGACTTCAACGGTCATACAACAAACAATAGAAAGAGTTAAAAAGAGTAAAAATGAGGGAAAAGAGAAAAAAATAGAAAATAAAATAATTAAAAGAGATATTAATAATGATGAAGGTAATAATAATATTAATTCTACTATCAATAATGACGCTATTAACATTACTGAAAAAGAGAAAATTAATTATAATGATGCAGTAGTAGAATATATAATACAACATCATTTAAAAACTGGTGACTATACATATATTTACGAAAAACCAGAAATGGAAGATATTTTATCTTATTTAATACAACAATTTTCTCAAATTAAATCCACTATATCAGATCGTAATGGTTCTATACCATCAGCAATAGAAGTTCTACCAAATTCTTTATATTGTTTTATATATTTATACACCCTTATTAGTAGTATTAATTTTTCTTATCAAGATTTTAATCAAAAATTATTAGCATATCATCCTTCCTTTATCAAAATAAAAATATTAAAAAAAAGATTTAAATACATTTCAATATATTAATCATGCTTTATAATGTACTTCCATTTAAACTATTAAACATACCTATACTATTTTAAAAGAAATTTATGAAAGTTTTCACTATAGTATAAAAAAAAAAGAATATAAGAAATTAATATTTTGGATTTTTTATATTTTTTTAACCAAGAAATGAACGATGACGTTGTAATCGCCATTCACTTGTTTTATGATTAAAGATATGAAAATATCTTCTTTCATTCAATAACGAGAAATGTTATTTTATCATGTGACAAAAATTGGTAATATGATTAGTCATTCATATAATAAAAAATGGTATATTCAATTTTGTCTTCTTAGTAAAAATAATTTTCAATTTTTTCATTTTCAATCCATTCTACTTCATCTATATTCACTTTAAATGGCTTTTCTACCCAGAATAAATAACCATCAATTTTTTTTTTTTTGATAATAATTAAGTGCTTTGATTTTCTTCATCTTTTTCTTTAAATTCTTCAGTTAAATTAAAGTAAACACTAGAAAAAAAATTTCATTACCATTAATTGGTCTAACAATTCTACTATCTTTTGCTTTATATTTTTCCTACATTTTTTTATTTACAATTTACTTTTATATTTATAAAGATAAAGTAAATAAAATAAAATAAAAAAAAATTTAAGAAAAAAAGCTGTATTTATATGTAGAAAAATATTTGCTAAGATTTTTAATATATAAATATTAAAAAAAAAATTAAGTACAATCAAAGTTAATTTTTAAATAAAATGTATTAGATAATTTATATTTGTTTTACACAGGTTTTATTTACTATAATTTACATATTCATTTTAAAAATCATTTATAATATGTTTTTAAATAAAATAATTTTTTTTATTTAATATTAATAATAATATGAAAGAATAAATATAATAATAAATACATAAATAATTAATTAATATGAATATATAATATTTATACAAACTTATTTAATAATTTAATATAAAATTTAAAGAAAAAATATAAAAAAAAAAAAAAAAAAGAAAAGAAAAAAGAAAAAAAGGATGTGACATATTAAAAAAATTATATTATAAAAAAATTTCATCCAATATATTCATATATATGTTAATCAATAGTAAAAGAGTTAATAAAATCTGTAGTGTTATTTATAAACTTTATTTCGTCAAAAAGCTGAAAAATAGACCATGAATTGAGAAATTACTTTTAAAGAATTATAAACCTGTTTATAATTCTCATAGTATGGCAACATCATTGTATATAAAATATTTACACTTAAAAAAAAAAATTACCATTAGAAAACTTTATTATAAATTATAATTCTAAATTAAAATTATATACAAATGTTAAAAAATCAGGAAAAGCATGTTCGTGTTACCAAATATAATTTATTATGAAAAAAATTGTGGGTATATTTCATAATAAATTATATATAAACAACTTTTTTTTTTTCGGTAAGATTTCCATAAATTATTTTAACAAAATATTTTTATAATTATCTTTTATATTAAATATTAATTAATATATGAATAGCTATTCAATTTTAATATATTGTTAATATATTAATTAAATTAACTAAAAAATAGTCAATATTATTATTATAAAGATTATAATAATTTTTATTTTCATATATATATATATATTTTTTTTTTTTTTTTTTTTTTCAATTTTTTCATTTAAAATTCACATTTCAAAATTTAAAAAAAATAATTTTTAATATAATTTATAAGAAATTTCATTTTAATCTCATATATATATATAAATCATTAACTTTTATGAAAAAAAAAAAAAACTGTGAAATTGTTATTATATTATTAATATTTATTTATAAACATAACAATATTAATACATTTTGAGTTATATAATATATTAAATGAAATTTAATTTTTTACGTAATTAAAATATATAATTCTATAAACATAAAAAAAAAAAAAAAGGAATATAATAATAAAGAAATTCATTTAACTAAAAAACAAGCAAATAGATAATTGTAAATAAATAAATAAATAAATAAATAAAATATACATAAAAAGAAATAATGAAATATTTACCAGAAGAAATTGCTTATTTTATAGCAAATATAAGCTTTAATCCTTTTTTTTATTTAATGAATGGAGTATGGAATAAAGAGAATTTTGAAAGGCTTTTAAAAAAAAATTATACATTTCCATCATTAATACGTCAGTTAATACGTAGTGGTGAATATAAAATATTAAAACAATTATTATTTGAATATGAAAATGAAATAAAAAGTTTACCTTATTCAATACAAAAAGATATTTATAAATTATTATCATTCTATTATAATAATAATAATAATACCAATACTAATAATAATAATAATAATAATAATATATCTATTCATAGTAAAAAAAAAGTAAAGGAAATAGAAAAGGAAAAAGAAGAATTTTTATTATCATATTCAAATTTTAAATATAATTATAATGACTTAATCGAAAGAAATATTTTTATTCCAAAGTTAAAAACACTGACTTCAACGGTCATACAACAAACAATAGAAAGAGTTAAAAAGAGTAAAAATGAGGGAAAAGAGAAAAAAATAGAAAATAAAATAATTAAAAGAGATATTAATAATGATGAAGGTAATAATAATATTAATTCTACTATCAATAATGACGCTATTAACATTACTGAAAAAGAGAAAATTAATTATAATGATGCAGTAGTAGAATATATAATACAACATCATTTAAAAACTGGTGACTATACATATATTTACGAAAAACCAGAAATGGAAGATATTTTATCTTATTTAGTACAACAATTTTCTCAAATTAAATCTACTATATCAGATCGTAATGGTTCTATACCATCAGCTGTAGAAGTTCTACCAAATTCTTTATATTGTTTTTTATATTTATACACCCTTATTAGTAGTATTAATTTTTCTTATCAAGATTTTAATCAAAAATTATTAGCATATCATCCTTCCTTTATCAAAATAAAAATAGAAGAAAAAGATTTAAATACATTTCGATATATTAATCATGCCTTTCAATGTACTTCCATAGAAACTATTAAACATACCTATACTATTTTAAAAGAAATTTATGAAGATTGTCATTATCGTATAAAAAATAAAGAATATATGGAATTTATATTCAATCATAAAAGTAAATATGAACCTCTTATTTTAGATACTATTAATAATTTACCATTAACAACTTGGAAAGTTTTTCATTCAAACTTTTTAGATAATTTAGGAAATGAGAATGAAATAAATAAAGATATAGAAAAGAATAAGACAATTATTAATAATGATAATGATAATAATAATAATGATAATAGTAGTAAAAATGATTATAATGATGATGATGATGATGATGATGATGATGATGATGATGAAAATAATAAAGATACACTTCCACCAGATCAACATAACATACTTTATATTTTAACTCATAATTTTTACTTAGGACTTTATCCTTCTTGTCATCTTTTTTATCTTTATGATCAATATATGAATGATATTCTTAAATTTTATGATGAAGATAATGATCAAATTTTTAAATATTATTCTGGAATATCTTCTACTCCGGATGAATCTTTAATATCTTTATTTTATTATACATCATTAATTTTACTTTTACGTTCACCTTATATTCGATGTTTATTTACAGACCCAGATATGGAAATAAAGATTAAAAAAGATCAAGCTAAAAAAAGATTAAATCAAATTCAACCTACTTTACTTTCAACTTTATTTAATACTGATCGTAAAGTTATTTTAGTTAGTAATCCACTTTCTACAAGGTCAATTGATATTGAATCACTTTTACCATCCTATAGATTAATGTCTACTGATTCATCATCTTCTTCTACAATTAATATCGATGAAAATAATGAAAATAATGAAAATAATAATAATAATAATAATAATAATCATACTGAAATTTCATCATCATCAAATAATATGATAAATAAAAATAAAAATGAAATAGACAGAGAAACAAAAGTAGATATGAATCGAGATCTAGACGAAGATGAAGAGTTTAAAGAAATTAAAAAGAAATTTAAATATCATATACGAAGTATGGAAGAACCTATATCTTATTATAATGTAAATATTAATACCACTATTAACAATGTTACTTCTAATGATAGTTATAATAATAATTATAATAGCAATAATAATAATAAAAATTTATATAAATTGGAATCTTCAAGATCATCCTCAATACCATATTATTATAAAGAACCTAGTGAACAAACATTAATCAATGAAGAAGAAGAAATAATTGATAATAATAAATCATTTCATTCTACTCTTTCTATTACAACAAACAATACATTAATTAATAATAATAATATTAATAATAATAATAATAATATCAATGAAAACAAATTGAATCAAAATTCTTTATCTTCTCCTTTATCTATCACATCTTCCTCTTTACCTTCTTCTACTCCTCCTTTTCTTAATAATATTACTATTTTTGTAAAAAATAATTTATTATCTTTTACTAGTCAAACAAGAGAATGGCGATTACAACGTCATCGTTCATTCCTTGGTAAAAAAAAAATAAAAAATCCAAAAGATATGAAAATATCTTCTTTCATTCAACAACGAGAAATGTTATTTTATAATGCGACAAAAATTGGTAACATGATTAGTCATCCTTATGATGAAGAATGGTATATTCATTTTTGTCTTCTCAGTAAAAATAATAAAGGTTTTTGTGCTGCCAGAATATATCTTTATAATAAATTAAAAAAAAATTAAACATCTAATTTTAAAAATGTAAAAAAATGTAAAAATGTAAAAAATGTAAAAATGTAAAGAAAAAAAAAAATAATTGTAAATAATAAATATCTATCATAATTTTAAAGATATATAGAATAAAAAATCCTCAATTTCTTTATAATATAATTATTTTTTTTTTTGTAATATTATTTAAATTCTTCATATATTATATAATATTAAAAAAAAAAAATAAAACAGAATAATTTAAAAACATATTTATATTATATAAATAAAATAAAAGGATAAAAAAAAAAAACAAAAAAAGAATATTAATATATTGAAAATTAATATATTGAAAATTCTTAAATATATTTAAAATTGACTTTTTTTTATTTTATTATTTATAATATTTGACAATATTAAACAATATTTGACAATTTTTGGAAATATTATTAATTATTGACTATTTACTTATTATGTATTTATATAATTATGTAATTATTATTGTTATTATTATTATTATTATGTAATTATGTAATTAATTATTATTATTTAAAAATATGATATATATATATAAATTTTTGTAAAAAACTTTATATAGCTTTTTTTTTTTTTGTTAATATTTTATATATATTTTCCATTTTTCTTAGTGTTATTTTTCATATATCTGTTTTTCATATATCTGATTCTTTATATATCTTTTTCTTTTATTTTCTTCAAAAATATTGTTTTTTTTTTTATTTGTTTGATTAATTATTATTTGTTTATTAAATCTTCTTTTGTTTTTTTTTTTTTAAATTTTAATTTTTTCTTTTTCTTGAATAAGAAAAATTTTTTGTTCTAAAAGAAATAAAAGAATTTATTCAAAATAAAATGCTATTATTACTATACTTTATCTATAACAATTATTATTATTATGTATAAAATTTTTCATTTGCTTTATAATTTTTCTTTAATATTTTATATATTTATATATTTTTTATAATTATTATTTAGTTGTTATTAATATTATTAATATATTATATTTTTAAAAATTTTTCTAGAAATATAAAATTTATTTTAACTATTATTTATATATATTTTGGTTATATTTTTATTATTATTATTATTTTTTTTTTGTTTTGTTTTATTTTGATATTGTTTTATTTTTTTTGTTTCATTTTTATTTTTATTTTATTTTATTTTGCTTTTTTATTTTGTTTATTTTTTCTTTTTTTATTTTGTTTATTCTTTTCTTTTTATTTTGTTTGTTTTTTCTTTTTTATTTGTTTTGTTTTTGTTTTTGTTTTTGTTTTTGTTTGTTTTTTGTTATTTTATTTTATTTTATTTTATTTTATTTTTTTATTTTTTTATTTTTATTTTTTTTATTTATTTTTTTATTATTAACTATGGATTTTATATTTTCTTACTTATTTTTTTATTATTAACTGTGGATGAATTATAAATCTCTTTCTCTTTTTTTTTTTTTTTTTTCTTTAATTTTCAAATTTATGAAGATATTTTATTATTTATTTTTAATTTTTTTTTTATTTTTTATTTTTATTTTTTATTTTTTATTTTATTCATTCAATTTATTTTTGAATTTTTATTTTATTATTATTTTAATTTTTTTGTTTTTTGTTTTTTTATTTACTTTTTTTTAAAAAAACTTTTTTTAATTCATTCTTATGACAATTATTATTTTTTATTACTTAATCTAATTTTTTTTTTTTACTTTTTTCTATATATATTTTATTTGATTAATTTTACTAAATATATATTATACTTGTATGAATTTTCTTTTTATCTCTTTTTTTATATTGTAATTTTAATTATTTAATTAAATATTCATTAAAAATTATTTCATATTTTAAAAGTAGTATATTACTTCATTATTTTAAATACTAAATAATACTTTAAAATATTATTATATCAATCACTATAATATAAAAAAGAAAAAAATTTAAACTATATATTTAATATTCACTTTATTATTATTATTTTATACTATTATGTAATTCACTATAAAAGTATTAGATAATAAGTATCATACAAATAAATTTTTTATAAGATATTAACCAAAAAAAAATTCTCTTATAAGGATTTTTTTTTAGTAAAATTTTTTTCATAATATAAAAGTTTTTTTTTTTTTTTTTTTTTTTACAAAAAATATGTAATATTTTTGATATTATTATATATGGATAATTAAATTAACATTAAGAATCTAAAAGCAATAGTTCGGTATATAATATATAAAAAGATTAATATATAGTAAAAAAAAAAAATAAATATATATATATATATATAATTTATATAAAAAATTTTAAAATAATTCGCTACTTACAATGTTATTAATGAATAAATGATAAAATGTATAGATGATAAATATTAATGAGAGGTATATTAATAATATAAATATTTTTTTTTTTCAATTTTTTTCTTTTTACTTATAAAAGATTTAATACTATATAATTTTTTTATTTCACTAAATAAAGTCCGGAATAACAAAAGAATTTTTTCCTTAAATTGTTTCAGTATTTAATATCTACCGTTGTACTTTTTCTTTTTCTTTTTTAAAATTCCAATTTTTATA
Source organism: Anaeromyces robustus (assembly GCA_002104895.1). Classification (NCBI taxonomy): domain Eukaryota; kingdom Fungi; phylum Neocallimastigomycota; class Neocallimastigomycetes; order Neocallimastigales; family Neocallimastigaceae; genus Anaeromyces; species Anaeromyces robustus. The sequence continues at coordinate 201,293 of MCFG01000040.1, read as the reverse complement.
AATATAAAAATTGAATTTTTTATTTATTTAAAAAAAAAAAGATATATATAATCTTCTAAATCATTTAATTAATAAATGTTATAATTTTTTTGATTACAGTAGTATTCCCAATCTGGGCATTGCATGGACTGTTGTAATTGATTACTAAATGAAAAAGATTGGAAAAGCTTGGAAAGTGCCTTTCTTTTTCTATGTTTCTTATTCCTTTTGTCTCCTTGTGTATTATCATAAAAATCATTATTTCCACTATTAGTTTGATAATAAGAATAAATGTTATTTAAATCAGTAGACATAACAGAAGCAGTAGTAGATCCAGAGAAACTACTACAATAAGTATCTGCTATTGAGACATTAGAAATAGAATTAAATGATTGTTCTGAAAAACGCTTATTATAAGTACTACGAGTTGGCATTCTTATTTCAGAATTAGTACTAGTTGTAGATAATCTATTATCGTTAGTATTAATAAAATTAGATAAATCTTCAATAGATCTTAATTTGTGATAATTTTTATTTCCTGAAAATATAATAGATTGTCTATTTTTCTTATTATTTATATTGAAACCCATTTTTTCAATTTATAAATATCTTTTATAATAATAAAAATAATTATACATAATAAAAATAATAAAAATCATTAACAACACCATATATATTTATAATATATTTATTATTATTTTATTAATAAAATATAAATAATCTTTCATACCTTTTATGTTTAAGTAAAATTATTATGAAAAAGTAAAATATAGATTTGGTAATATTTTGTTTTGTTTAGTAATAAATATTATTATTAATTAATATTGATTTTGATTTTATTTTATAAAATTTATTTCTTTTTAGATTTTTTGTTCAAAAATATTGTCATAAAAACTTTATATAATATTTTATTAAAAAATTTTTTTCCTTTTTTTTTAAAAAAAAAAAAAGTACTTTTTTATTTATTAATTATAAGTCTTAATATTATTATATAAAAATTATTATCTATGTTTATTCTATAATATTTTATAAAAATAAACAATATAAATAAATAATCAGTTTATTCTTTTCCTTTATTTTAAAAAAAAGGATAGAGTATTAAAATATATAATAATTAAAGACGAATAATAATTAATAATACAATATTTTTTCAATTTAAACTTTTTAATAAAATAATATTTATATTTTTATTTTTATCAAAAATATGTTTATACTATTCATATAATATATTTTTTTATAAAAAATAAAAATATATAAATTTTTATTTAAATATTTATATTAATATTTATATATTCCTTCAACTATTGAATTTACTTTTTATTAATATTATATATATATAATAAATTTTTTATTTTATTTTTTATTTTTTGCTTTTTTTCTCTGTTTTTAAATGGTTATATGTATTTCTTTAAAAATGTTTTTATTCGAAAAAAAAAAAAAAATTATTTTTCTGTTTTTTTTTTTTTTTTTCAAATAATTAATGGTGTAATGGTTTTATTTATGAAAAAAAAAAAAAAGAATTATATTTGTTGATATAATTAGAAAAAAAGAAAAAATGTTCTATAGTTTAATGAATATATTTTTATATAAATAATTTAATAAAAATATAATTTTTCTCTTAATTGTTCTTTTATATACTTTCAATTAAAACATTAATAAAAAATTATAAAGTAAATATTAATATATTACAATATAATGTTTTTGAATTTTATTAAAAAAAAAAAAATGAATTTTTTAAAGACTGTAAAAATTTTAAGGGAAAAATGTTTTATTTATATTGTAATTTTTTTAAAAAAAAATCCCTTTTATATATTATATATTTTTTAAAAAAAAAATAATATATATTAGCAATTAATTATATTATATTATAATTAAAACATATTCTATAATTGGTATATATTATTTTTTTTAGAAGTATTTTATTAGTATTATAGTATATTATAATGCTAATTTATAAGACTACAAAAAATAAATATAAATATACTGTTTATGTTACACATATTAGAATTATATTATTAATTTATTAATATATTGTTTTATAATTCTAATAAAAAGTAAATTAAAAAAGAATATATAGAATATAGTATATTAGAATATAATAAATTAAATTCAAATCAAAATATAATATAAAAAAAAAAGAATTTCATTATATTGTATTTTAAGTTTGAAAATTTAATTCAATTTCTACACTTTAAAAAAAAAATATTGATTTTCATAATCATAATAAATTTTGATTATATTTTAATAAATTCATTTTTTAATTTCTATTCATTTTTAATTATAATAAACTTAATTTATAATATATTGTTTCATCATTTCCAAAATTTTTTATATATATTAAATTATTAATATATTTTATTATCAATTAGTTACAATTTTTAATAAAGAACAATAGATGTAAAAAATACTTTACTAATAAATAATAAAAATGTATATTTTCATTTAAATAATAGTTCAGTTCATCATATAAAAAAGTATGATATTTATAATTCAAAATATATAACAAAGTATAATTAATAGTAAGACATAAAATTATACTAAGTCTTACTATGAATTAACTATGTTTTAAAAAAAAAAGTTAATTAAAAAAAAAAAAAGAAAGAATATAAAATAATATAAATGTATTTAATTAAAATATTTTTTTCGATTTTGTAAATAAATATATAGATTAATAAATAGAATCAATAAATTAAATTTTAATTAAAAAAGGTGGATAATCATTAATTAATATAAAAATAACAAGAAAAAAAAAAAAAAAAAAAAAACAATGGAAACAAGACTAAATTTAATTAATAGTATATAATATATATAATATATGATTATTCTAAAATATTAAACTAATAAATAATAGAATAGATCTATAAGAATGATAATAATCAATTTGACGTTCTTGCTTATATGCTGTAAAAAAGAAAATCTTTTTTTTTATTATTTATTATAAAAAAATTAAAGTTAAAAAGAAATTAAAGTTATTATCGTTTTAATTAGTTTATTATATCAAAAAACAAAGAATAGTTAAAATAAAAAGGATTAAAATAAAAATATTTAAATATCTTTATAATGATATATATTAAGTATTAAATATTAGAAATAATAGTTAAGAGTAGAATTAATAATATTTTATTTACAAACGGTAATTTTTATATCGATTTGGCAAATGAAAAAAAAAAGGTTTAAAACTACATTATTAATTATAATTAATATATCATTGTAATTATTACGATTTAATATAATAATAATTAAATTGTATTCTCTTTATATTTATTTAAACTAGACTATAGGATGTTTATATTATTAAAGATTATTATTATTTCCTATTATCATATATTAATTATAATAAGTTATTTATTATTCTTATATATTAATAAAATATTATATATATAATCTAATTAATAAATGAATATATTCTAATTATATAAACATAAAGAAAATAAAATTTAATATTTCTTTACCTAATTTTCAAAAAGAATTTTTTTTTTCTTCCCTAATGAAACGGCTTATTTGTAATAAAATAATAGGAAAAAAAAATTTTTTTAAAAGCGCGCCGTATAAATTTATATTCGTGCATTAATATGAAAAAAAAAAGGAACACAAAATTAAATGAATCATATAATGAAAAAAAAAATTTTTTTAAATTAAAAAAGCATATATAGCAATTTTTAAAATTTTAAAAAGTTTAAAAAAATCACTACTTTATTAAAAAATAAATAGAAAGTAATTTTAAATGGTTTGTCGTTAATATTTAATTAATTAATATAAAAAACCTTTTATTGTATTTCAATGTAGTATTTCCTAAATAGTAAAATGTTGTTATTATTATAAAATAGTAGTTTTTTATTTAAAAAATATTTATCATAAAATATTAAATAATGTTTTATTTAAAAGTTATTTATTTATTTATTTTTTTTTTTGCTTTTTATGAATTTATTTGTTTATTTATTTTTTATTTTATATAATAATACGATTATGGTAACATTTATTATTTAATTACATATATTTATATGAAGATTTTGTTTTAACTATATTATATTATTATAATAATAACTATAATAAGTTAAAATTGATGGTCCTTTTTTTTGCTGTTTTAAAAAAAAAAAAAAAAAAAAACTATTATATAAAGTTTTTATATTATACATTATTTTATATTATACATTGTTTTATCATTCACAAATAATAATATTTACTAGCCAATATATTATAAATATTCATATATATTACAATATAATATATATTTATTTTAATTAAATATATTAAATATATTTGTTAAACATTTATCGCAGATTGAAAAACATAAAAATCAAACAAAAATTAATTTAATATTAAATAAAGTTTTTATTACAAATTCAATTAATACATTAAGAATTACATAATATAATATAGTATAATATAATATAGATAAATTATTAATATACTAAGATTTTTATAAATTATTGTTAACACTTTTTATTTTACATTAATACTACGTTACACAATAATAAATTAAAAGGAATATAAAATTATCCATATTTAATAATTATTTACTTACGATATTCTAGGGAAAAAATATTGTTATTAAACAAAAAAAAAAAAAATTATTATTACTAATATATTTATAATAATAATAATGATAATAATATAAAATATATAATATATTAAATATATAGATTATACGTAACGGAAATAAAATAAAAAATAATCTTCATTTTCATTTTCAATTATTATTTATGAAAATTATTTATGATTTATAATATATATTAAATACATTTTTAAATTTAAAAAATTATAAGCACATGTTAATTCGTGTTTTAAAAAAAATTTTTTATTGTATAACAAATAGTTTCAGTTTTTTTTTTTTTTTTTTTTTTATAATTTTTTTTTTTTCGTTTTTCTTTTTTTCTATACATTTTTTTCTAAAGTATGATTAGAATGTTAAAAGAATAATTTTTTTTTCGTTTTTTAATAACTTGGATAATAAATAAAAAATAAATTTTTATCAATAATGTTTATTATTTACTTGGTTACCGTTGTTAGCGGCTAAACAAACTTATTAATAAAAAACAATACTTATTAATAAAAAACAAATTAATTAATTAATTAATTAATTAAAAATAAATATAATAAAATTTTTATTACTTGATTTACTATGTTTTTTTTTTTTTTACATTACTACTTTTTTGTTTTTACATCTATTAGTAATAATCTGAAATTTATAATTATTTAATATTAATAAAATATTACTAAGAAGGATTTTAATATTAATTCTTGATTAATGTTATAATATGTTGTTTATCCATTTATATATTAATGTTAGGTAAAGATATTTTTCTTTCAAATTATTATTTTTTACAATAAATATAATATAATAATATAATAAATAGAAATAGAAATAAATGAATTAATGAATATATTTATAAAAGAATTAATCACCTTTTACAAAAAATCGAATGGGATACTATTAACTATTAACTATTAACTATTAACTATTTAATGAAAAAAAAAAGTAATTATATTAAAAAAAAAAAAAAAAAAAAAAAAAAAAAAAAAAAAAAAAAAACAGGTAGAATCAATTATTAATTTATTTATAGTAATATATATTGATTTATTTACATAATATATTTACTTTACACTTGAATATATTTATTATAACATTGAGGCTTTTAAAAAAAAATATATAAAAATAAAAATTAATTAATAGCCATATTTGATTTATTAACCATATTTATAAATTTTTAAAAATAAAAATATTAATATATGTTTCATATAAATTTAAAATAAATTAGTGATAAATAATAATTTATCATTCTCTACATAACTAATGTTATGTAAGATGATTTTGCCTTCTTATTATATATATTTATATATATTTTTTTTTCTACTTTTACTTTTTACAACATAATGTCAATGTAATTTAAAACAAGAAATAATTTATTTTTGGATTAAATTATTCTTAAATAAGCAAATTAATTAATGGTTTTTTATCAAATAATAATATAAAAGCTGTTTTAAGATTATTATTGTCATGATAATTTAAAACATTAAAGTACAAATAGAATTCTTTTTTTTTTTTTTAATGAATGAATAAAGGTTAAAAAGGAAATATATTAAAAGTTGAAAAATAGCAATATTTAAAAAATTTTTAAAAAACTTTATTTATTATATATCTTTTATCTTTTTTGAAAATCAAATTATAATAAATAAAATTTTTATTCAAAAAATAATTATAAAAAAAATGTTACATATTCTGTGTATTGCTTAGGAATTAAGTAATTATGTAATATATGTATATGTAACCATTTGAATTAATAATATTTAACAAAGTATATGTGAGTTTTTTTTTTTTTTTTAAATCATTTATATTAGATTAGGTTAAATATAAATTTTATTAAAAAATTTTTAATAATTATTTAATGATATAAACTATTTAATGATTTTTATGAATTAGAATATTAATAAAGAATAATATGGATTCTACAACATGAAGTTAATTTAAATCTTTTTTTTTTTTTTAGAAAAAAATGTACAATATATAGAAAAATAATAAATGTTATTTTAGCTTTTAAATACTTGATGTAAAGATATATAGTAATAGCTTAATTATATATTATAATACCTTTTATGTTATTATTTTGATGTAATATATTATTTAATTTCTCTTTACCTAATTTTTATTATGCAATTTTTCCATAAGTATTATCAATACAGTGTCATAATTTTTTATTAATAATATATGACCATATCTTTTCTTAATGAAAATGTTTGTTCAAAACGTTGTTATATTACTATCATAACAAATAAAATCCGTACCATAATCTCAAAGAGCATCGAATAAATAATCTGTACCGTAATTTTAAAGAGTCTCAAATAAATATTATTAGTATATACATTTCTACAAAACGCATATTGATATAATTTATTTAAAAGTATGATATAAGATTATTGAGATTGATATATTAATTGAAAAAAAATGATAAAACTGTTTTTATTAATAAAAATTCGAGAGACAAAATTATTATCTCATTATATTATATAATTATGGTATTATCTTTATTTATAATACCTTTTATGAATCCAATTGAAAAATAAGGATAATTTGGTATTGATGAAATTATATGTAAATAATAAAACACATAGGCACAGGAAAAAAATTAATAAAAAAAAAAACTTTTTTTATTTTCTTATATTTATCAAAATGTCACACATATATATTATTTTATTTACAGAATCTTAATATATACTAAATAAATTATTAATCTGATAATGATTGTTCTCATTATTCTATATATAAAAGTTATTAGAGATGTTGGTGTAATTTATTGAAATTTATGGTATATGTAATGATGTAATTAATTTAAGAATTATAAAAAAATTGCAATAATAAAAAATTAAAATAAGAAAAAATGGAAATATAATATGAAATAATAATAAAAAATTAGTAATTAAAAAATAAAATAAAATAATAAATAAAATTAAAATAAAATAAAATAAAATAAAATAAAATAAAATAAAATAAAATAAAATAAAATAAAATAAAATAAAATAAAATAAAATAAAATAAAATAAAATAAAATAAAATAAAATAAAATAAAATAAAATAAAATAAAATAAAATAAAATAAAATAAAATAAAATAAAATAAAATAAAATAAAATAAAATAAAATAAAATAAAATAAAATAAAATAAAATAAAATAAAATAAAATAAAATAAAATAAAATAAAATAAAATAAAATAAAATAAAATAAAATAAAATAAAATAAAATAAAATAAATAGTAATATAGAATAAGTTACAAGTACATATAAAATAAAATAAAATAAAATAAAATAAAATAAAATAAAATAAATAGTAATATAGAATAAGTTACAAGTACATATAAAGTAAAATAAAATAAAATAAAATAAAAAAAATAAAATAGATTGTAATATAGAATAAGTTACAAGTACATATAAAATAAAATAAAATAATATAAAATTATTTATATTAAAACTTAACAATACATTCACATTAGTATTGTAAGTTTTAATATAATAGAAAATAAAATAAAATAAAATAAAATAGATTGTAATATAGAATAAGTTACAATACATCATCTTAAATATTTTGATACATATAGAATATGTAAATATGTTAAGATATAATTCATGTATATTAATATTTAAACTCAATAAAGATGATGTACGAATTGTGTGCTATAAAAAGAAAAATTTAAGATATAATTCCACAAATTAAAAGATTGACGACTTTTATATATTTATTGCTAATTAATTGCTGTGAATAATTGGTTATAGTGATTATAATAAATATCATATTTAATTTTATTATTAATTATATTCTATCTAATAATAGAAAATAATATAATGAAAAAAAAAAAAGAAAAATGTAAAAAAAGTAAAATAAATGTAGTTTTTTTGTGTTATAATAATAATAATGATAATAATAATTATTATATCATTATTATTTATTATTGTGATAATAATTATATATTTAATATTGTAAAAGAAATAATTATTATTTATATTTTTTTAATTTCTAATAATTAAAATGTGTTTATTAAATTTTTATTTTGTGTTATTATTATTTAATTAAAAATTATTAAAATCAACCGTTTCAATAAAATAAAATAATAGTATATATAATACATATACATTATTAATATATTATATCAATAATTTGAATCTATAACTTGATTAATTCTGTTTATATAAATAAATAAATAAATAAATAAATAAATAAATAAATAAATAAATAAATAAATAAATAAATAAATAAATAAATAAATAAATAAATAAATAAATAAATAAATAAATAAATAAATAAATAAATAAATAAATAAATAAATAAATAAATAAATAAATAAATAAATAAATAAATAAATAATAAATAAATAAATAAATAATAAATAAATAAATAAATAAATAAATAAATAAATTTTTAATTTGTTTATTATAATTGAGTAATAATAAAAATGTTAATTTTTTTATTAAATGAAGAATTGTATAAAAAAAATTTTTTTTAATAAATAAAAGCAATGATAATAATGTCTAATAATAATAATAATATGAAATTAAGAATTCATTCGAAATAAAATATTTAATAACAATAACAATTTCATATTAATGAATTAATTTATTATAAAATTAAATAATATTAATTGAATTCTCAATTTGAAATAAAATATAATATAATATTTATTATCATAAACAATCATTTTTTCAACTAAAGAAATTAAAAAAAAAAAAAAGTTGTGAAAATAACAAACAAAAAAATAAGTTGATGAACAAACCAGTAAACAAGAAAAGAAAAAATTAAGCAAATAGAAAAACAAATCATATATATTAAATAAAATAAAGAAAGTATAAAAGCAAAAGAAAAAAAAGAGGAATAATTATATTTTATAAAAGTATATTAACTAATATAATTTTTTTAATAAAAAGGTTAATTCTTTAAAAGATCTTTAATTTTTTATTTTAGGTATCATTTATATTTTGAATAAATAATAAATCTAAAGAATTATAAAATAAAAAAGAATATAAAAATAACAAGAAAAAAAAATAAAAAAAAATAATAACAATAACTACAATAATAAACAATATATACTATATATTTTTTTAATATAATAAACAAATAACATTTATAATTAATAATTTTAATAGAATTGAACAGCTAAAAAATTTAATTGTAATTATAATATAACGATAAATTAATGATAATTATATATGAACTTATAAAAATAAAAATAAAAAAATAAAATTAAAAGTAATACAATAACATATAATAATACAAATTAAAAGAAATCTGTTAATAAAAGAAAAAAGATTAAATAGAAAAAACAAAAACAAAAGTAAAAAGAAAGAAAAAAAATATTTTATATACATTTTGAAAATTTATATAACAAAATAGAATATATCAATTTTTTTTATCATAATTATTATTTATTAATTCTAATATTTAAAGGTAAACAAATTTAAATAATTTCTTATATATAAATTAATATATTTAAATAAATGTTAATGAATAATTTATAAATAATTTAATAAATGAATATATGAATATGTATATATAAATAAAATAAATGTATATGTTTTTGAATATATTTTTTTTTTACCCAGTTGTTTATTAAATACTTTTTTTTGTCCTTCTTAATTTAAGAAGGAATAATATATATTTATTTTTTATTTCGTTTTTATTAACTAATATTTTTTAATAATTTATCTTTTAAATATATAATATAATCGAATAATAATTGTTATAGTTATCGTATTTATATTAAATAAGATTATCATAATGAAACCAATAAACTTTCCCGTATTTCTTATAGAATATAATCAAAGTAAAACAAATGGTTGGGTTGATAAATACGTTAGCGCAGAAACATTTAAATTTCTATTTTTAAATCAAAATAAAGAAATTAATGTTATGAATATAAAAGAAAAATGTGCAAATTATGATGAATTATATAATTTAATTTCCCAAAATTTTGAAAAACCGACAAAATTTTTAAAGGAAAAATTAAATGAAATTCATAATAATATTCAAAGGAGTCTAGATAAAACAACAGAAATGAAGTCAAAAATTGAAGGGAATGATTTTTCAGAGGAAGCTAAACTTATGCTTGATACTAATACTATAAATGATATTGTTTCAGAAATACAGTCCGCAAAAGATAATAATAATAATAATTATTTGAAATTAGTATCCACAGAAGAAGATCCTTTAGCATCATCAAATCAAAATTCTAATTTTGATAATATAGATAAATTGGATAGTCCATTACCGGCTCATTTTAATAATAATAATCCATGGGCTAATTCATCTAATAATAATTATTCAGAATCATCGCCTTTTAAAATTAAACTTAATAGTGATAGTATTAAAAAATCAAAACATAGATATAGTACACCTGTTTCAAATCCTAATGTTCAAAGTGAATTTTGGAAAGATATTTTTTATAAAGCTGAAAGGAAAAATTTAGAAATTTGTTTATTAGAAAAATATGCTTTTAGTCATCGTCGATTACTTGAAAATATTATTAAAGCTGTAGAAATGCTTTTTAAATATCAACCTTCAATATTTACTTCAGATGATATCATGGTAGATTTAGCAACGGAAAGAACTGCAGAAGAATATGAAGCATTTAAAACTTCAAAAAATAATTTTATTAAAAGAATAGAAGAAGATATTTGGTCAGGGTTATGGCTTTCAAAAAGTATCATGAATATTTGCTTATTAAAATTAAGTAAACTTTATGATGAAATTCGTAATTCTGAAAAATTTTATTTAGATAATAAAAAGAAAAATAATTCAGAGGGTGATGAATCAAATAATAATTCTTCTGCTG